>JAPMLY010000854.1:0-105000 GCA_026401115.1 Tetraselmis chui
AGCCATGACCGCACTTCACAACACTCTCGAATCTATCTACGACACTCACCTCCCCAACCCCATCATCACCCCCCCTCCTCCACACCTCTTTGACACCCACTCACCCCACTCGACAGGTATATACTACCGCCCCCCAAGCCCAACTCACCCCCTCACATACCCCCTCCCGGACCGCGTACATCTAACGTACCCCCCCACCAGAGGCACCCCTGCTTGGAACTGGCAGGACTTTGTATACACAGACGGCTCGAAAAAAGGCAGCTCGACCCCCCTCGGAGCAGCAGCTACCCACCCCGCCTCGGACACCAAAGTCAAAATCCTGGTGACCTCTACCCCTCCCTCCCATACAATAAATCGTGCTGAATTAGCTGGCATAGATGTAGGCCTCCAATTTGGCCGCACCCACCTCCTCACAGACAGTGCGTGCTCCCTCCGCCTCATACAAGGCTACTTAAACTGCCCTTCCGCTTACCGCCACAACATTCATCGCGACACCCTCTCATCTATCACACACACCCTTAAAACCCGCTGCGAAGCAGGCATCCGTACACACCTCGGCAAAATCAAAGCCCACAACCATTCCCTAGGCAACGACCTCGCAGACACCCTCGCAAACCAAGTCGCGGATGGTCACCCACCCGACACTTTATACACCACAGGTTCTGAAGTCACAATAGGCCACTGGACATGGCCATACACCCTCCTCCCACAAACCCTAGGGGACCCCATACCCTACAGATACACCAACCTCAAATCCGACGCACACACCTACAGCACAAAACACACACACACTCCTCTCTCGCAAACAACCAAACACGGAGCCCTCCTCGCCCGCGCCGCGAAGGACGGCGCCGATTTTTCTTACCACAAAAAACACTCAACCCTCACAAATATCCAGTTCACACACAAACAAGAATTCATGTGGGGCGTCCACAACACCCGCCTACTTACTCACAACCCCACCCTGCGCTGCCCCCTATGTGGTCAATTCACCAGCAACGGCCACATGGCCGGTAACTGCCCCTCTATGTCTGGTCTAAGACAGGACCGACACAACAGCGCTCTGCAACTCCTACTCTCCCTACTGGAACGCCACAACGGAGGACGCTGGGAAACCATCACCGCAGACTTCGGTAACAAACCCATAAAATCGTTTGCTTCCCCCACCCCTGCCCACACTCCACTTGACTGCCACCCACCTCACCCCACCCACATGCCCACCCGACTTGTTGCTGCTGACGAAGGTCTCTCGCCTGACTCCCTAACCTCATGCCCCGCCGTCCTCCCCCCTGAGATTCTCCCCCCCCTGCTTCGTCCCCCTGCACACAAACCTGACTTCATCCGCATCCTCGAACCCCGATTCGTTGGTCACTCCAACGGTCGCCGTCGCTACGCGTCCATAAAAAAGATTCAGATAGGGGAATGGAAGTACTGCACAGATAACAACCTCTCCCACACAGCCGACCTCATACGTGACAAATACACACCCCTTGCGAACGCCATCAGAAACCACTGGCCAGGCACAGTGGTCGACATCCTCCCCATAGTCATGAGCCGCACAGGTACACCGCACTCCTCCACCATCACGAGTCTCACCTCCCTTCTCACCGCCCGCACCGACCCTCCTGATAAACTCGTCTCCAAAGCACATCTCGACACATCTCGCATTCTTGCACAACTCCATACGCATACTGTCCAATGGCTGCATCACCTCCTACGCATATACCGCATCAAGTCCCGCACGACCTCCCGCCGCGCATCCGCACATTGCCCCCTCGCACGACCCTGAATGCACACAACCTTCGCCTCTACTTGCACCCTCCCCGGGGGGGAGTAAAACCCCCGCAATTTCAATTTCAATTTCCCACTCCCGCCATCTTAGCCGCACGCGGTCACGCATGTAGTTGGATGACGGGGAGCAGGAATCAGCGCGGCGGGCCACACCATCACTTCTTTGTGGCGGGTTTCGCCCCGTCGCTGGGATTGGCTCTGGCCGCTGGCGCCGTTGCTGCTGCTGCTTCGGCCTTGCGCTTGTCGGAGGCCGCCTTCTTGGCCTTGGCGTCCTGTCCGGGTGGCTTGTCCGGCGTGACTCTCGCGAACGCTGCTCCAGCAGCTGCTTTGCCGGCGGCATGTAAGTTGACTTCGAGCGTCCTATCGACGAACGCTTGGCGTAGCTCGTCCAGTGCGCTTGAGACCGCGGTAGGGCGCCTGCGGCAGAAACGCTCGTGGGCATGTTCGGCGAACACTCGGTCCGAATCCGAGCTCGTTTGTCCGCCCTTGGTGAGGCGGAGGAAGCCCAGTCGAGTACGGGCGGCCTCCTCCGTCGCTGTGTGGGTGCGAAGACCCGCTCGGATGAGGGCAACGGCCGCCGCCTGCTCCACTGGTAGAGGAGGTCCGGTTGACAGCGTGTCCAAAGCCTCGCTGATTGCCGCGTTGGCGCAGCTGTCGAAGAAGGCATAGCACCCGATGTGGAGGTATTCGTCGTACCCCGCTTGGGATTTTCTGTCGTTACGGAAGCTGGCCGTGTCGTCCGTTAGCGTCCAAAGGCGAGGTTCGTCGATGTCGCGAGGGGGTTGCTCCAAACCGGCAGGGATGATCTTACAGTAGGCGGCAAAATCGACGAACTTGGGCTCGTGGAGCTCGGGGTCGTCGTTCAGCAGGTCGATAGGCGGCTCAGGGGCTGCCTTACCACCCTAAGTCGCAATGGTCGCGTCACGGGGAATGGACTGTTGTTGATTCGGAAGCACGGGTGGGCCTGTCAATCGTTCGAGCTGGGCTAGTAAGGCGGTGTTAGACGCCTGAATCTGCTCAGCGAGTCGGAGTTCGAGGGCCGAAACCGCGGTTTGATTCCGTTCGGAAGTACGCTGTTCAATTACAAAGGGGAGAGTGTCGACTCCGGGAGCGGAGGACGACGGCTCGGGCTGCATGTTGTTAGACGGCGACCTAGAACGTGGGGAAGTATCTCGTGACGCTCGAGTGCGCATGAGACGATGTAAACTGACACCCTGCTCGACTACGAGAGTCGAGACTGCAATTGCGCGAGCCAGATGGGCGAGCGCAAAGCAGAGAGTGCCATTGCTCGGGGGTTGCACCGGCTTAAGGGGCTGCCGCTAGCTAGTGTTGCTGGGGGCAGGGCATGAGGCGTTGCGCTAGGCGTTTCCTCAGTCCTCGAGGGTTACCTCGAGGACTGGGTAAGACGCGCCGCTTTTACAGTAACGCCATTGTTCAGGTTTGCGTTCTGTCACATATGTAAGTAAGTTTTGCAAACCTCTAGATTTAAAACAATCTGACTGTATATTTTCTTATAAATAATATAATTGATAAATTCTACCGTTATTCGCCTGCATCGAGTTATGCTTGTAATCACATTTTGTGTACTACTTTTTTGGCTGCGCTGTGCGGACAGTATCATCACCAACTGTGAACTGCCGCCCATGTGAGACAAGTGACACTCCGGTCACCTCATCACCGCAGCGTGCGTCTCCCCTGCGGTTGAGCTTTCCACTGTCAGAGTGTGGTCAGGTAGCTGAACTATCAGTTTAGTATCGGGGGTGACTTGTGCCGTTCCGTGGGGCAGCAACCGCCATGTCCGAAAAGGTGAAGCTCCGCAGCGCGGACGGGGAGATGTTCGAGGTGGAGGCGGACGTCGCGTTCTCCTCGCTGACGGTGAAGAACATGGTCGAAGACACAGGCGCCAGTGCGCCCGTGCCTGTACCCAACGTGAATTCAAAAATCCTGAGTAAGATCATCGAGTACTGCAGTTATCATGTAGAGCAGGAGCGGCGCGCGAAGGACGCGGACGACCACTCCCGGCGCCAGATTGAGGAGGAAACCCCAAAGTGGGATAAAGACTACATCTCCGTGGACGAGGCGGTTCTATACGAGCTCATCCTGGCCGCCAACTTTCTGAACATCAAGGGGCTGCTGGAGCTGTGCTGCCAGACGGTGGCAGACATAATCAAGGGGAAGACGCCGGAGCAGATACGGCAGTACTTTCGTATCAAGAACGACTTCACGCCGGAGGAGGAGGAGGAGGTGCGCAAGGAGAACCAATGGGCATTTGAATAAGGCATCATCACACGCCTTACTCAGTCGCCCGCTGCTTCTCCTTGCGCATATCCTCCTGTAGAACCTACTTCATGGAAGGGAGGGGCGTGGGTTTAGACGAGGAGGTGTAGAGGGGGAGGGCTGCGTGCTTCAGTTCCGGCGTGATTTAACTCGACTGCTGCCTTTTCCTTTCCTCGAAAGCCTTTTCCGCTATTTCTAGGAGAATGTAATACGTATGATGTTCCTGAAACCAACTAAACGTGAGCCGCAGTTTAGAAATTTGGCCCGCAGAGTGTGTGTGGAGCAACTGCAGAGTGGCTTTGCTGAGTCGGGAAGAGCTCAGTGCGACGTAGGTTGGCTATGGATTTTTGTTTGAAAGGGGTGCATCTTGATGCATCGCGCTGAAGCAAGGGTTGGGCCCAGCTACGTGATTATATGTAACGCCATTGAGCTTGCTTCATGTGGTGAGGTGAGGGGGTGGACCCAAGCCAAGTGCCACCGCACAAGGGACATTAGGGGGGCTGCAGCTTCTGTGGATAGTGAGATGGAGGTGTGCAGCGCTGGTGACGGTGGAGGAAGTGAGTGTCACATTCTAAGACAAGTCGAAGGTCAATCATAGCGTCCGCCATCGCCTCCACCTGTCGAGTGCTTGGAACTAGCAAGCTTCTGTCTCCACTAAGCGTTGGAACCTGAGGAAAGGCCTGAATCTATGAGGATCTGCAGCTTTTCGTTCTCGTGCTCAGCATTGTAGCAACAGCCTTTAATTGACTACCTACTCAGTTTTTGAATATTCATGTTGCTGAGAGACATGAAACTGCGTGACGTGTACCTACTCCAACAGTGGACATTCTCCGAGTTCTTACTCACGGAAGATGAGAGTCGAAGAAACTGAAAGGATGCGCTGCATTGGTCGTGCGCGGGCTTTGCTGAGCTTCCAGAGATGTAGTCAAGTTTTCGAAAGTGCAAGGTATTGACTATCGGCCAGCCTGTCATGCGGCTTTGTAACTATTGAGCTTGGACACTTCCCACATAGACGGTCAGATTATCAAGTGGAGTGGTGGCTGCCATCCATTTCTATTTTTTTGCATATCAAGATGTACATGCATTTTTCATTCCGGGCCCTTGTAAGAGCGCAAGTCTTCAGGAAGACCCCCTTGCCTCCATCAGTGACAGTAGCGTGCGGAGGGTATTGCCAATTTCGGTCGATGTATGGTGGGACTTGCAGCACCATTATGGCCTTCTATTGATTTGGTGAGCTAGCACGGAGGTCAGTGTCTTTGCCTTTTTTTCTCCCTTTGTCTTTTCTCAATTTTTGCATGTTCAGTCTCACAACGCCCGGGACGAATTGCTTGACCGTCTCTTGTCGCACTCATCATCGTGTATGGGCTCCTTCAGCTGTCCGAGGTACGGGTTTCGCAGAGCATCGATGGAATCCGTGCTTCGGTTGTTTAGTGATACTCGTGTTGTCCTTGTGCAACCTAATTACCTCAAAACATTGGCCATAAGCTAGATACACCATTTACATGGTGAACGCTTTGGGGGCGCTCACTTTCATAGGCGCAGATGGACAGTCTGAGCATTTATCATTCACACACGGCACGGGCGATGTAAAGAGTACGGCTGTTCCTCTAACTTGTTCCGTCCCGGAATCACATAAGATTCAGCTTACACATCAGTTCAAAAGTGAGAGCAGCAGTTCACACCTTCGACTATTGGTTTCGTTGGGCTGCACAGGTCAGAGGAGGGTGGTTGTCGTTAAAACAATCTGATGAAGGCAGGGATGGACAATGGGGGGCCTTAAAAGACCAGCGACTGCTGCTGCATTCATAATTGATGTTGTATCTGACCAGGCGTCGACCACTCTTCACTGCACAATCTCTCTTGGATAACGCATCGCAACGTCGGCAGTGACAAGTCGCCGGAGACCCTACCATACCTCAAGACCAGCTCGCACATGCTTTCAGCCCGCTCTCAGAGGTCGCGGGGCCGAATGACATCAATGCCACCCATGAAGGGCCTGAGCACCTCGGGTACCACGATGCTGCCGTCCTCCTGTTGATTGTTCTCCATGATCGCCAGAATCATGCGCGGGACGGCACAGGCGGTGCCGTTAAGGGTGTGCACAAACTGGGTGGGCATCTTCACCTTCTTCTTGCCTTTCTTGTTCCCATCCCCCTCCTCTGTCGCAGGTGGAACTGGGCGATACCTGCAACGGAGCCAAGGTGCGTCCTCTCATAACCGCAACCACGACAAGCTATTGCTGCAATGCATCAGCAACTACTCCAAGTACGGAGCTGGCAGGTTATACAGTTAGTAGGTACCTGATGTTTAGGCGCCTGCTTTGGTAGTCAGTGCAGTTGGAGGCCGAGGATATCTCGCCATAACGGTTCAGGCCAGGCATCCACGCCTCAACGTCAAACTTTCGGTAGGCGGGCGCGCCAAGGTCGCACGATGGCATGTCTAGCACTTTGAAATGCAGGCCCAGCTCCGTGAACAGTTCCGTCTCGATGGCCAGCAGCTCCTGATGCAGCGCGTCCGACTGCTCCGGCGTGCCAATGATAAACATTTCAACTTTGCTGAACTGATGCACGCGGTAGAGGCCCTTCCCTGCCGCACCCGCCGCGCCCGCCTCCGTCCGGAAGCAACGCCCGTAGGCTGCCATGCGGATGGGCAGCTTCTCCTCTGGAATGATCTGATCCATGTATACTCCACCGAGAGGGATCTCCGCTGTGCCAGTTAAGCACAGGTCCGAGTTGCTCACGCTGTAGGTCTACAACAGCGTCAACAGCGACCAGAGACACTCAGTCCATCGCCTTCTTCCCAAGACACCTCACCACACCACACAGAGAACCGCCATTTCAGGAAACAGTACCTGCGTGTTCTCCATACGGGGCTGGAAGCCACACTTCTCTAGGACGCTCTCGCGAATGAGGTCGGGTGTGATCATTGGATCGAAGCCCTTGGCCACAATCTGGACGAAAGGGGAAGAGTCATGATTCATGAGCAACCCAACACACAACACACGGCCTGTGTGGTGAGCAGATATGTTGAGTGCAGGGGAAGGGGGGGGGGGGGGGGGGGGGCCTATGGACCTTCGACATGCTCCAGTTCACCAGTGCAAGCTCCAGCAGCGCCGCGGCGCCCTTAAGGTAATAGAACTTTGAGCCGCTCACTACCGCGCCGTTATCAAAGTCGAGGATGCCAAGCGCCTCACCCAACGTGGTGTGGTCCTTCACGTCAAAGCCAAACTCACGCTGCTGCCCCACCTGCAGCACGACCACCCAGCCGGGCAAGTTCCTGCTGGCCTCA
This sequence comes from Tetraselmis chui, assembly GCA_026401115.1. Taxonomy (NCBI): domain Eukaryota; kingdom Viridiplantae; phylum Chlorophyta; class Chlorodendrophyceae; order Chlorodendrales; family Chlorodendraceae; genus Tetraselmis; species Tetraselmis chui. The sequence goes on from JAPMLY010000854.1 coordinate 7,357, forward strand.
GTGCCCGGAACACCTACAAGGCGACGACACCAGTGGTGTCGCGCCTGTAAATCAGTTCGCGAGTGTTGTTGTATAAGTAAAAAATAGATCAGTGGCTGTCGAACCTCGTTCACCACAGTGGCAGCATCCTCGTTGTCAGCGACTGGGACGTCTGGATGGGTGAGATTGGGTATTTTCTGCCCCTCTGTCTGTAGAGCCATCTCCAGCACCACCAGCTCCTCTTCGAGTATAGCGAGCTTCTCTTTTAGCGCCTTTCCTTCCTCGACCACCGCCGCCCGCGCAGCGTCGTCCAGTTTCTGCTTCATCGCCTTCCCGTTTGCGTTACGAGCCGCGCGCAGCTCATCCGTGTCGTTCTTTTTCGCTAGATAACGATCATACAGCTCTGCCACCGCGGCAACATCGACGGCGCTGTTTCGTAGCTGAGCGTTCTTCGACAGCAGCTCCACGTTGTCGCGGATGAACTTGAAGTCTAGATAAGCAGTGAATGCGGGCGCTCGCCCAACGGTACCAGCGCTGTCCGTGCCACTACTCGCTACTCCGTCCAAGGCCTCGGGCGACGCCGTGCTAGCCACTGCACTCACGACTGCTTGCCTTTGTTGACGGACGGGGAAAGAGACGTACGCGGAGAACGGCGGGCGAGAGGCGCTGACGCCCGCCCGGCTCAACAGCGCCCGCTTGGCTGAGGCCGCCGTCAACGCGGAGCACCGACACGCCATTCCCGCTGACATACCTCTCGAACCGAGGAAACAAAAAACCCGACCCGAGCAAACCAGTACACACGCGTTGAATTTATATTATGAAAGGCAAGCAAGAGGACTGAAATACGATGGCTCAAAACAAGGTGTTCCTCACGTCGACTTGGGATAGAGTGCGAAGATGGCAGCTGCGGATCCTAATGCGCTCGTGCGCTGCTTGGATATGGGCGTCAATTTACCGCGGCATATAGAATGTGGATAAAAAATAGCGATATGATATATATCACGGATAAAATCTTGTTAAACGTATATGTACAAGTACTTGCAGCTGCTCGATTTATCTGCTGGCCGCTTGTGTTTGATGATAATATATCCGAGTTATGCCACGTAAGCAAAACTGGGCAGGCTGGACAGTTTTAAATTGCGGTCATCTTCTAAATCGACGCTTATTTATTGCACCAGAGGAAATATATAATTTCGCTTCACCAGCAGCGTGCCACGTTGCGTAATGGATGGTCGCCGCCGGATTTCTCATCATCGTGTTACAATAAAATGTAAGAAAATCCTCATCGAATTCCTCATGGGTCTCGCGTGTCCTGGGGGTAGCGAGTGGTAACGACAGGTAAGTGACTGTAGTTAGGGTGTATCTCTTCGTGCTTGTACTTAACTGTATACAGTGTAAGGCATTCTTGTTCATTGAAATTTCCTACCACCCGCGTAACCATCCGCGTAAGTGAATTCACCGGCAAAGAAAAGGAAAAGTGGAAGGGGGGGGGAGGGGGGGGGGGGGGGGGGGCAAATATGCCCAAGTTCGCGGAGCGGGAAGGCCAACAACAGCTTCACCAACCTCCTTCTTTATGTTGTACGCGATGGATTCGCATCAAGCCAAACAAGAATAAGATAGAAATGCACTTAGCGATAGTAGTTGTAAGAGTTTGTCTATCAGGAGGTAACTACGAACACAAATATGTTATGTTGTGATGTTGCTTCCGCTGATAGAAATGCAAATGGAGAGAGAGAGAGAGAGAGAGAGAGAGAGAGAGAGAGAGAGAGAGAGAGAGAGAGAGAGAGAGAGAGAGAGAGAGAGAGAGAGAGAGAGAGAGAGAGAGAGAGAGAGAGAGAGAGAATGACCCAATGTTAAATGTTTTAACAATAGATTGTAATTGAACAAAGGGATTGGTTAAATGGTCTTGTCACCTCCCTCCACTACGCTAACTAGGCTTGAACATGTCTAGCCTAGCTAGCTTGCACCTCCTCTCGAATGGTACTCGTACCATGATTGTGCTAGGGATCTCGTAACGGTCTAAACATGCCAACAACGCGTCTTGTCTATCTCGGGAAATCACACTAGCGCGTCTTGTAGCTAGTTAAATAAATTGTTCGTACTTGTACGTACCGAGAGGTATTGGTAGTACGTTACATGAATGCGCCCTCCCTAAATTGTAGTGGCAACATAACCACGTAGTACGCCCTTCCGATGGAAAAGTACGGATAAGATTAGTAACGAGTACATGAACAATGTCTTGCAATGTACTATTGCATGAAAATACTCCTCACATAGCTGCGGAGAGGGAGGAAAAACGTCACATCACCCGCGCAAGCATCACATGAACAACACCCCGTTCGGAAGGTACGACTCAAGACTCGAGAGTACCATGGAGAGCTACACATGCTTCACACTCGTCACACGTTGCGTTAACTCACGGCGCACATCGTTCATCATATCAAGAATTTCAAGATTAAAGAACGAGGCGAAATAGGACCGGGATATATGTAAGGATCACGTTTATTGTCTATCGTACTCCATGCGAGTATGCGGCTTGTCGCAATAAAACTGCAAGCTAGATGATAGTCCATACCAAGAAATTGAAGTCGACACCATTGAGCAGCCACTTAGATTGCTAAGCGGTCCAAGAGATTAGAGTTCGCAAGAATAAGGATCGAGATGGACGGGCAACTTCATCAACGCCAAAGGGACACCATGATCTTGGACCGTACTTGCGGCCATGGAGAGTGCCAAATCGAGACGAAATCCAGATGTTGCAACCATACTTCCCTTATTCATCCGCAAACGTCAAGCACACGGGAGCGAGAGTCCGGCCCCTAGGCGTGGGACACGAGAGTTCACACGCGCGCGTGACCGTAACGTCAACCAGCACATACCGATGCTAAAAGTCAAAATGTTATCAAGGCCACGTCACCAAGCCACGCCCGCTTGTGAGGTACGGTGAGGCGAGTCAACGCTAGAAAAAAGCCTCATAGTCAGCTGTATATTGCGCCTTTTAGTAATCACACCGCCTCCCGTATGATGAATTACTCGAGCGTGGGCACTACATAACTAAGTAACGTCCACGAGCGTGGGCACCGTGGGATGTGGTCGAGGAAAATCGCTAGTTGCGGCCGTCAAGGGGGGGGCTTAGAACGTTCGCCCCCGAGAGTGCGGGGCGAATCATGACAACGGGGATAAGACCGCAAGATATAAACAGCCCTAGGTATGAGCCACATGGCGCAATGACCTGCCATGCATGGTGTTAAGATCGTTGGGAATAATTAAGCCATCCTCTTGCATGGAGAAGAATATGGTCCAGGTACTCGTGCGAGTGCCCGAAAGAATTCGCAATATATAGGAGCCCGCCGGCGGTCCCGGCGGGGGGTGTGTTAATCCATGTACACACGGAATGGCATGAAGGGGGATAGAACCGCCGCTTCCCGGAACGGAGGTGTACGCCTTATCCAAGTACCGCCAAAAGTCGGTACCCGATAGGAACATATTGTGTATATGAACCCATCGCATCGCATCGCGAATGAGCGGCGAACACCTATAGCGAACACCTATAGGTGGAGGGCCATGACTCCCCCGGAGTCTAGCGTACACATGTGTCCATTTGTAGTCCTACGGAGGGATATGTAAACACTCCCCCTTAATGGACAAACTCCGGCCGGTGCCCTAGTAAACCCCACGTAAACGCGGAGGGCCCATAACATGCTAATCCATGTACACACGGAATGGCATGAAGGGGGATAGAACCGCCGCTTCCCGGAACGGAGGTGTACGCCTTATCCAAGTACCGCCGAGTCGGTACCCGATAGGAACATATTGTGTATATGAACCCATCGCATCGCATCGCGAATGAGCGGCGAGCACCTATAGCGAACACCTATAGGTGGAGGGCCATGACTCCCCCGGAGTCTAGCGTACACATGTGTCCATTTATAGTCCTACGGAGGGATATGTAAACATGGTGCGCTCGCATGCCCGCCGGCACTCACCCCCACCTCCTCGTGGTGGATGTTGGTAACCCCGTAGCCGTGCCATGCATGGCACGGTAGGGGGCTAGGCGGAACAAGCCGGCAGTTGCGATCCGCGGAATCATAAACTGTTGTGAGGGCTTTAAGAAATGGTACTATATTTTGTACTTTAATCAAAAAAGTATACTCTCCATATATGGAGGGCTTTAAGAAATGATATCATACACCAACGCTAGGATATCCCGCTCGGTTAGTCCGATACTACTGCCCAACGCCATATACTCCCGGAATACTGTCATGTTCACGGACGGGGCCTATGTGTACGGAGCATTTTGGAGGCGAGGAGGGTACGGGCAAATATGAGCGTGCGGCGGGCGTGGGAGCTGGCGGCGGACATCCGGGAAGTATAGCTAGGGCATAGCGCTCGCTAGATGTTGACTAGCCCTACGGGACTAGAGCCTCCCTCGGGGGCGAGGTTAGACAATACGCAGGTCGGAGGAGGGTCGCAGCTGGAGGAGCGACACGGTTTGACGGCGAAGGTCCTCAGGATTGACCGCCCCCGAAAAATACCGGTACAAAGGGTTTTGGTAAAAATAGATTCGTAATTTTCTTGAAGAGCGGCGACTCGATCCGTATGTTGGAACAATCCTTCCCCTAGTCGGTACACAACAATCTACAAGTTGCCTCAAGCAATATGCTTAGGGTTATCGCGGCGGCACATTGCGTATAAAGGCGGCCCCCTAACAATGTCAACCACCGGGAGAGAGTACGGGCGGACTCATCGCGATCATACAGGTGCTTGAAAACATACGGAGACGGACCGGGGACATGAGAAATTGGCGAGGGGGAGGGAGCGCCAGGTAAACACCGTCTAAAGCTATGGACATCTTTTCCTTCTCCAGCCCCCGAGGGGAAGGGAAGCCAACGCTAGGAGGACAGCCGCGACGGGAGGAGTGGCGTCCATCTCAAACGAGGGTGTGCGCAAGTCGAGACGGGACCGTCGACGACGTGTGTGAGGGGGTGTTTCGCTTGTCTCCCAATCCCCCTTCGCCCTCCCAATTCCGACGGGACCGGAGTTGCACAAGAGTAGACGTCGACTAGGCCTGACTTGACAAGCGCAAGCTGACCATCTTGGTTGATCAACGCCCTCGCAGTGGTTGGCGCATGCCGCGCATCGTAAAGAATAGCGATAGTAATTTCCATACTTGTTTGCAGAAACAAATAGAAAAAGTGTTTTTTACGAGTATGCTTAATGAGATGTAGTCAGTGGCATTGAAGAGGTTGGACTAGGAGGTTTACGGCGGGAACCCAAATCCGAAGTGTCTTTTTGAGGATGGCTGAGGGAACGCCCGCAGAAAACAACCGTTAAGTCGGTATTGTTATAAATAATTTCAATTTCACAATATGTAATCGGTGTGTATGGGTAAGGAGGAGGTAAAGCTCTTACTTGAGCATTGTAATAATGATAAAGCAAGCGCAATGAAGTATGAAATGTAGCATTGTAACATGTTCTAAAGTGGCGGGCACGAAGAATAATCTTAGTGATTCCTTGTTTGGGAGGGGCCAAAATGACTAAAGAGGATGCAATGGCGAAAAGCGACGGCACGATACTGTGATGCTGCGCCGGTGAAGCCTAGACGGGCGCTGTAGCAAAGTGGAACGCACTCGTGTAATCTGAGAGGCTCACCTAGAGGTCGAAATATGCGGACATCTCTTGTCTCACCTTCGCGGAGACACTCCCATTGTCACCCGAAAACTCCACCCCCCCACCCTACGGGTGACAGAGACACATGAATCACATAGCGTTTCCGTTCATGGAAACTGTCTATTCCACCGCATTCGGAGGTTCTATGCACGGACCAACGTTCAAGACACCGAATGGCTAGGGCTCGTAAACGTAAATAACGTTATCGAGGGTCGCAGCAATGGATGCGTAGTACGTATGATCTGCCTCAAACTCTAAGGACGGAATGCTGAAACCATTCAAACCGGCAGGGAGGCGAGCCCGGTGGTAAGCACGAGATAGGTGACCACGCGCTTGATAGCATGGGAGAATCCAGAAACTGAGAAACACCGCATCTTCAATGCTCTAACACCCCAGGCCATACATCCTTGCGGCAGATAATTGGAGGTAAAGTCCATATAGAGCATCAACTATCGTCACCTACGAACTGTGCACGTGACCAACACGCGAAACGCGTGGCGTGGTCCCCCCAAACATGGAGCTTGAGAAGTCAATGACATGTCCAACAACTCATGGTGAGCCACGAATGTGTCTCCTAACCACGAGTGCGAGAGTAAAGTTGTCATTGAAGGACATGGGTGGACCATCCGTCGAGGATAAATTGAGAGACATGGGCGCCCACCGGGAGGAGCGGGGTTGCGGAGACTAGGGCGAGATGGCAGCGGGGAGCTATGGGCATGCTCTTTTCGGTAGTTCCAGTTTTGCGATGCCGACTTAATGCTACCTAACAACATCAAAAGCAAGGATGCATAATTCATGTAACTATGTTTCCGAAACACCAACAATCAATTCATGTCTATATTTTCCGAGTGTGAGTGGTCTGAGAAAGGCGAGGGGGCGGCGAATAGTGTGGGCCGGCGCTGCAGAGCGCGAAAGCAATACGGTATAGCTTGTTAAAATAGCTAAATATATACAAATAGCTCTACCGAAGTAAGGTTGTTTGCCCGACTTGCCGCCCATACGGTTAGAAACAAAAGTCATTGCATGATCTCCAACGCGAATACTAAAGATTTTTCGGGACGTGAGTGGTTGGGGAGGGTTGGGAGTGCCGAGAAAAGGGCTTGGCGGCAGCGGGCAGCGATCCATGCGGGCGTTATATGACCCCGACGTTTCACGAAATGCCTCGCACGGTTAACAATTCAGACCCGACCGCCTTTTACACCACCCATGTCTTATCAACATGCTATTAGCGCCTTGTGACAGGCCACAACACGTGTATGGGCCTCCTACCCTCTATTCGACGCGCAACTAGCGCGAGCTGGTTGGATGTGCGAAGGATGCATGGTTGTAGAATCTCCGCGATTTTGGACACATGCCTCCAAATTCAGATTTTATTTCGATGAAAATAAATTATATGGGAACAACAGCGTGTCATAGAACCTTTCCTATGGGAATTTGACTTTTTACCAACTATTGTGGACGCTCTGAAAATGCCCTCTACTCGTAGTATACGTACCAAAAATTGGTACGTGTACTACCCATTCTCCCAAGGCACTAATAGCGGCTACTCTTTTGGTTTCATAATCACAAGAGTATCCTACAACATGCAGTATTTATGTGCGCGTACTATACACATCCTACATTATATAATTATTGACGGAAATATACACCGCGTAACAATGTAGTGGTAACAATGTACTCACCGGTAAGCCATATTAATTGAATGACAACTACATGCACTTGCCCAAGATCAAGCAATGCGAGATAATCAACTTAGTCTAGTAGTACATTCACACATTTTTGCATCAAGTTCATCGAAGGCAGGTCGGGAAGCTCAAGCTACACGGCTTGGATATTGAAAACAAAGTTGTGGTGTGACTACATTTGGCATTGAGGAGTAAGGGAAAAGAGCTTGGAGGGACAACATGGAACTAGTCGAAGCACCATTAGTAATGATCGTGCAATGACCTTCCATGCAACCCCGCGCGCCCCGTGTCCCCGTCACATGACAATTTCGCTTTCCAACCACCGCTAAACCAATAAAATTCCTTGTTGCAAACATTCCTACCTATGCAACGCCTAAGCGAGGAACGTCCAAGCCTGTTGGCAGTCCGAATCCACGAGAAGCGTACAAACTTGGAGGATCAAAGACTTTCGGCGTTGGCCCGATGATAACGGCCACTTCATTCGAGAGAGCGCACTAGCGAATTGTAGCTTCTAGTTCCACATGGAAAAACACACAAGTGCGGGTCTCCACCAAGTACTAGAAATGAAGCACGTTCAATGTGTTGTGTATATTGTGTGGCATACGAGTTGAGGATCGTGGAGGCAAAATTGTGCACGGCAACAAACTCGTTGGCCCGGAAGTCGATGGCTTCGCTTGGCATTATTTCACACCTACAATGCAACTGTACCCTCTTCTTGACGCGCACCGCAAAAATCCTTCGTTAATCGTAGTTGGAGTTCACATGCACTGTCTCGCGATTCTATATGATATTAAGTTGCTCATCCACATGCTCACACATGTGCGTCGATTTTGGACGGAGCCTGGCGCGGCCGGAAAGCGCCTCTACCGCGTGAATCAATTCGAGGAGGCGCTTTTAATCATCGGCACGCCGGAGTACGCCGACGCGTTGCACCAAGAGTTGATGGCGATCGAGACGCACATCAAACGGAGCTGGTTCTCCATACCAATATCGAGTGCCATAGTGTGACCTTGGCGCGCCCGAGCACCGAAAGTGTGACGTTTGGGCATGATGCCCGGCCTGGCGATCCCTCATGATGGTTAGATGGCAACCTCGGTCTCTAGCTTCACTCACTGGCAACACATGCGCGAAAGTAACCTACTACCAAATAAACTTTCATGGGAACTACGTGCTTGCCTGCTTGGGGCAGTGAGTGGCAAATGCATTTGAGCAATACTTAATTCATGTGAAGATATACTTGAGAGGAAGCGCCTTTACTTCGAGCAGACATCGCCCCATCCGTTAGTGTAGGGAAATGAGAATACGGGCAAGCAGAACGAGGTCGATGCCCACCCACTTTGTGCACACTCTAATCAACGACACTGCTTGTAGTCCTACCAGCTAGACTGGCGTACTGCTGGCTCCCTTGTAAGTATTCAGTGCCAGCTTATGATGATGCAACGCAATTGAGGCCGAGTGCTCATTTTCACTACTTGGTCACAATATCAAGCGAGTGCGCAATGCTGCAGCTTAGCTACTCGCCCGTCCATGCTCGCAGGTGTAAAGAACGCAACATAGCGACTGCTACGGGCGGCTGATAGAATAGACACGCTCCCTAGAGCGTGAGTTGCAAAATCCTTCGAGCGTAGTTTCATTGAAAAACATTTGACACATCATTCATTATGAATGCTTCTGAACCGGTACAGGTTGGAGAAACAGCCGCACTCTTTACATCCCTTCTACCATATCTGACAGAAAAGGCACCCCATCGTGCCTATGAAGAGTGCTCCCAAAAGCGTTTCCCTGTAAATGATGTATTTGGCTTATATGGTCTAGGGCGTCACATAATGAACGCTGCTGGTGCTGCTCTACCTCTGCGCTCGCAGATGCATATGCGAATATGAAAACTTGCTGTTATCATCAGCTGCTAAAAGTCTGTGCCTAGAAATTCAAGGAGAGAGAGCTTAGAGCTCGTCGTGGTCACCCAGGTCCTCGTCCTCATCCTCTCCGCCCGCCCCCTGGTAGGCCTGAGAGATGATGGGGTTGCAGATGTCCTCCAGCTCCTTTAGCTTCTCCTTGTACTCCTCAGCCTCCGCCTCCTGGTTCTCATCCATCCAGTCCAGCGCCTCCTGCACAGCCTCAGACACAGTCTCCTTGTCGCTCTCATCAAGCTTGTCCGCCAGCTTGTCCTCGTCCTCCACCGAGTTCTTCATGTTGTAGCAGTAGGTCTCCAGGCTGTTGCGGGCATCCACGCGCTCTTTGATGAGCTTGTCTTCCTCTGCAAACTCCTCCGCCTCTTGAACCATGCGGTCAATGTCCTCCTGGCTCAGGCGGCCCTTGTCATTGGTGATGGTGATCTTCTCCTTCTTCCCCGTACCCTTGTCCTCGGCACCAACGTTCAAGATACCGTTGGCATCCACCTCGAAGGTCACCTCGATCTGAGGCACACCGCGAGGGGCAGGAGGGATGCCGTTGAGGTCGAACTTGCCCAGGTTGTGGTTGTCCTTAGTCATGGTGCGCTCGCCCTCGAAGACCTGGATAGACACGGTGGTCTGCTGGTCCTGGTAGGTGGTGAAGGTCTGCGACTTCTTGGTGGGAATGACAGTGTTGCGGGGGATGAGCTTGGTCATGACACCACCGACAGTCTCAATGCCCAAAGTGAGAGGGGCAACGTCCAGAAGAAGGATTCCATCTACGTCTTCGCCGCCCTCACCAGACAGAATGCCACCCTGCACAGCAGCGCCGTACGCCACGGCCTCGTCGGGGTTGACACCCTTGTTGGGCTCCTTACCCTCGAAGAAATCCTTCAGAAGCTGCTGAACCTTGGGAATGCGCGTGGAACCACCAACCAGCACGATTTCGTCAATCTCGCTCTTCTTCAGGTCAGCATCCTCCATGGCCTTCTTCACTGGTCCCATGGTCTTCTTAAAGAGGTCATTGTTCAGCTCCTCGAAGCGGGCGCGGGTGAGAGGCTCAGACAGATCAATACCATCCACCAGAGACTCGATCTCCACGCGGACCTGGTGCTGATTGGACAGCGCACGCTTGGCACGCTCTGCCTCACGGCGCAGCTTCTGCTTGGCACGCTTGTCACCAGACACATCCTTCTTATACTTCTTCTTGATCAGCTTGATGAAGTACTCCATCACGCGCTGGTCGAAGTCCTCGCCACCCAGGTGAGTGTCACCGTTGGTGGACATCACCTCGAATACACCGTTGTCGATGGTCAGGACAGACACGTCGAAGGTGCCGCCACCGAGGTCGAACACCAGGATGTTTTTCTCGGCGCCTTTCTGGTCCAAGCCGTAGGCAATGGCGGCAGCGGTGGGCTCGTTGATGATGCGTTCCACGGAGAGTCCGGCGATAACGCCCGCGTCCTTGGTCGCCTGACGCTGCGCGTCGTTGAAATATGCGGGGACGGTGACGACGGCGTGCTTCACCGTCTTACCAAGGAAAGCCTCGGCCGTGGTCTTCATCTTATCCAGGATCATAGCGCTAATCTCTTCAGGCGCGAACACTTTCGTCTCGCCCTTGACCTGAACGCTCACGTACGGCTTGCCCTCCTTGTTGACGATGTCGTAGGATACGAGCTTCTTGTCGCGCTGCACCTCCTTGTCGTTGAAGTTGCGGCCGATCAGGCGCTTCACATCGTAAACGGTGCCCTCCGGGTTGCTGGTTGCCTGGTTCTTAGCGGCATCACCGATCAGGCGCTCGTTGTCGGTGAAGGCGACATAGGAGGGAGTGATACGGTTGCCCTGGTCGTTCGCGATGATCTCGACGCGGCCGTTCTTGTAGACGCCCACACAGGAGTAAGTGGTGCCGAGATCAATGCCGATAACGGTGCCCACCTTCTTCTCTTCGTCCTCAGCTACCGCTACAAATGCAAATAGCGCCAGCGCACACACTGTAGACAAACATCAGGGCAAAGCAGCAATTCAGCGATCAATTTCACGAGCATCAGTGCACGCAAAGAAGGTAGCGGTTCACTCTAAACTAAGTATTGACTTTCGGACGGCCGAGGCGATCTAGCAACCCAGCCAGATCGCCACGGACAGTCTGCGAACAGGGCTCTCCACGGCGCTACACAGAACAAAAATAACATCGCAGTGGAACATTCGCCAGCTCCATCAGCTACGATACCGCTTCATATGGCTTGAAATGAAGCAGAGTAGCCACAAGGCTAAAACATTTTGAGTGGAAGACGGCTAAGGCCGCGCCTCTAGATCGCGTTACAGTTTGGAGGAGACTCAGATTCTTTTGAGAACTTACCCGCTGACGCTAGCACGCTCTTGCCGAGACGGGACATCCTCCCAAACGGAAGGGCAGAAAGCCGATAACAAGGAAGCCGCCTCGTGCACAAGGAAGGCCAGTTCAAATGTCGGATACTCTGCCGAAACCGCGCTGCAGGTAACTGCGATTCTGAGCTGACAATGAGTCTTCGAAACGTTTTGTCCGTTGGACCTCTGTCGCGAGCCGCTGTTCTGGCCACAAATCCACCTCGGTACGGTACCTGTACATCAGAAATTTCGGTGCAGCGCACAGTTTAGCCGCCGCGCAGCATCGCGGAGACCGCGGGCACCGGAAAGTTCTAGCGAGCTGAACCGGTATGGAGTTAAGTACCAGAGTGTAAATACTGGACTAATTTGCGCGGCGCTTTTGTGGACACGTGTCCCAGCAATTTTTAGATTCCTGTCCATCAGATGAGTGGCACGACAGAGCATTATTTGAAATAAATGACGAGTGTATCACGAAATATTAACGAAATATTACGGATTCTTAGCGGACTGTGTGCTTTAATTTTTTTGGAACTTTATGTACAGAGTTTAGGCAACTTGTGATGTCTTGTAAGTAATTTAATTAAATATTTATGATTTTGCACGGTAATAATGTATATGCCGTTTCGATTTGAATTATCCCGTACTTTAATGACGAATATGTGTCCCTGGCATACTCAAGATACTGCTTAAATAAAGTACGAAGTAAATGTAGCACACACAATGCGGAATGTACGGGTAGCAGTGTAACGGCAAACTACCCACACTACTGTCTTGCATCGCAGTGATGACGTCGCATGACGTGCACGGAGCGATCTGATTGGCTGAAGGGAAAAGGTATTTCCAGATTAGGCACAGACATATTTCGCGGGAAGGATTTACCAGTCTCCCGCCCTCCGCGGCTCATCCTGAACGCAATTATTGCCGCGCGTTCCTGACTTCGTGAAGTTTCTCGAATTTCTGCTGCCAGCGGATGACAACCTGCTTTAGCGATTCAAGTGAAGGTACCGTACCCGTACGGTAAAGGTACCTGTTTTTGCTTTACTTGCCCAGTTAGATCGTTAGTATGTTAGTTTGTGAGATCGTTAGTATGTTAGTATACAGAAGAAGGAAGTCAATAGAACGGATTCTGTGGATTGTATGTGCTGTAAACGTACCACCGTAGCGTGTGAGGCCAAATGGATCGTCGCTGCCGGGGAGCGGGTCACACGGACGCGCGGCCGACAAACTTAGAAAGCCACACTGGACGGCAATGCCGATTATAGCCGTGCCATAATACGACAACTGCGGCTCCATCGTATACTCGTAAGCTCCGTGGAACTAAGGTTATCGTAGCTAATCCTCTAACTGGACGAGAGGGTCCCATATGGCGTTCCTGAAGGATCGCCGCGTTGTCGTCGCCTTCGCGGTGTTCGCACTGCTGGCTCTTTCCGCTGTCCCACGCCCCGGTGCGCTCAACCACCTGCCTGCGTTTGTCTGCCGATTGCTAACACCTGTTGTTGTTCGACTGGATAACGTTTGTGCTCAACAATTCTATTTCACTCGAACTATATTCATGCTGGTATACTTCATAGTTCAGGGCTATACCGGTATGCGTAACCTGCGATAGCCCGTGGCAATTCTCGGAAATCTGCTGTCAGTCTTGGCTCTCGTGTCAGATCGCAACGCCAAAGATAACGAGTAGTGAATTTGATTTCATTCATCCCGTCGCGACGAATCCAAGCTTGTATACAGCAGTTAAGATGAGCAGTCTACAGAAACTTGCACCCTGTTTTGTCCACACTTAGGATGGTCGAACTTGTACGCCTTTGGCGGCAGCATTCTCGCATACAATGCGCAAATGCGATCGAGACGGTGCAGATCTGACTTAGCTTCGTTACTGATCTCGCCGCGGCAGATTCTGCCCGGCTCGTGTACTTCCGCTGCTAGACACTGAGTTCGATTATGACTGTGCAGGGTACGCTGATGAAGGCGATGCAGGTGCAGCTAGCGCCGACGAAGGCGTGGGCAGTGCCGGTGTGGAGAGTCACAAGGAGAAGGCTCCGCGCGAGGGCGCCCAAAAGTTTGAATTCCAGGCCGAGGTGAACAGGCTGATGGACATTATCATCAACAGTCTGTACTCCAACAAAGATATCTTCCTTCGTGAACTCATCTCCAATGCCTCCGATGCCCTGGATAAGCTGCGCTTCCTCAGCGTCACGGACCCTGATCAGTTGGGCGAGGGAGAGAACGCCAAGCTTGAGATCAAGATTAGCCTGGACAAGGAGCGAAAGGTGCTCATGCTCCGCGACAGGGGCGTCGGCATGACTCGTCAGGATCTGATCAACAACCTGGGTACCATCGCCAAGTCTGGTACTTCCTCCTTCCTGGAGCAGATGCAAAAGGGCGGAGACATGAACCTGATTGGCCAGTTCGGTGTGGGCTTCTACTCCGTCTACCTCGTGGCTGACTACATCGAGGTTATCAGTAAGCACAACGACGACGTGCAGTACATTTGGGAGTCCAAGGCGGATGGCAACTTTGCCATTTCTGAGGACCACGAGAGCGAGCCCCTCGGCCGCGGCACACAGATCAACATATACCTGAAGGACGAGGCGCAGGAGTATGCCAACGAGGACAAGCTCCGCTCGCTGGTGGAGAAGTACTCCGAGTTTATCAACTTCCCCATCTACATGTACGCCAGCAAGGAGGTGCAGGAGGAGGTGGAGATCGACGAGGAAGAGGGCGAGGGCGACGATGAGGGTGAAGGAGATGAAGACGAGTCTGAGGAGGGAGATGAGGGCGAGGTAAGGGGCTTGGTGTCATTTTCCGGACGAGGGATTAGAGGGGGGGTAGCTGAGGAGTATTGGGTTTGAGAGAGGTAATAGTGCAGGAGCATGAGCAGGTTCTATCTGGATGTCGTGATGCAGGGTGACGACGAGGAGGGCGATGTAGAGGATGAGGAAGAGGAGGAGGATGACGGGGTGCAGACCAAGACGGTGACCAAGACCGTGTGGGAGTGGGAACTGCTGAACGACAACAGCGCCATCTGGCTGCGTAACCCCAGCGAGGTGGAGGATGAGGAGTACGAAAAGTTTTACAAGAGCATCGCCAAGGATGACTACGGCAAGCCTCTTTCCTGGACGCACTTCAAGGCGGAGGGCGATGTGGAGTTCCGCTCGGTACTGTTCATCCCGGAGACCGCCCCTCACGGATTGTATGACAACTATTGGTCATCCGCCGCGAGCCTCAAGCTGTATGTGCGCCGGGTGTTCATCAGCGACGAGTTTGAGGACCTCGTTCCGCGCTACCTCAACTTCCTTAAGGGTCTGGTGGATTCCGACACACTTCCGCTTAACGTATCCCGCGAGATGCTCCAGCAGCACAGCAGCCTGAAGACCATAAAGAAGAAGCTGGTGCGCAAGGCCCTGGACATGCTCCGTAAGTTAGCTGCCGCCGAGGAGAAGGCAGAGGAGGAGGAGGAGGGCGACGAGGAGGGTGAGGGAGAAGGCGAGGATGATGGAGCGGCTGGTAAGTACAAGAAGTTCTGGGCCCAGTTTGGTAAATCTATCAAGCTGGGTATCATTGAGGACACGGCCAACAGGCAGCGACTGGCGAAGCTCCTGCGCGTGCAAACCAGCCGCAGCGGCGACGAGTTCATCAGCCTGGACAAGTATGTGGAGGGGATGAAGGAGGGGCAGAAGAACATCTACTACATCGCAGGTCAGAGCCTGGAGGAGGTGCAGCGGTCACCGTTCCTTGAGAAGCTACTGAAGAAGGGCTACGAGGTCATTTATTTCACTGACGCGCTGGACGAGTACGTGATGCAGCAGCTGACGGAGTACGACGACCTTAAGTTTCAGAATGCTAGCAAGGAGAACCTGAAAATGAGCGACAAGGACTCCAAGGAGCGCAAGCGGGAGAAGGCACTCAAGGAGGAGTACAAACCTCTGACCAAGTGGTGGAAGGACATCCTGGGCTCGGATGTGGACGCGGTCAAGGTCTCCAACCGCCTCACCTCCACCCCCTGCGTCGTCGTCACCGGCCAGTACGGCTGGTCCGCCAACATGGAGCGCATCGTGATGAGCCAAGCGCTGGGTGACGCCGAGAAGCAGGCGTACATGAAAGGGCGTCGCTCGCTGGAGATTAACCCCAACCACCCTATGATCTCCACGCTCAAGGTACGCATGGAGGAGGATCCTGATGCAATGAACACCAAGGATATGGCCAGCCTGATGTACGAGACGGCGCTCCTGGAGAGCGGGTTCCAGGTGCAGGAGCCGCAGGCGTTTGCGGACATGGTGCACAAGGTGCTTAAGGCACAGATGGGGCTGGACCCCGATGCGGAGGCCGTGGAGGACGAGGAGCAGGAAGAGGAGGAGGAGGAGGAGGAAGCCGCGGAGGGGGCTGAGGAGGCGGGGTCCGAAGAGGACACCATTGATCTTGGGGAGGCTGTGGAAGAGGAGGCACACGATGAGCTTTAAGAGTAGCACACTGCCCCACATCGTGATTAGAACACGCCACTAGCAGGTAGAAAACTTCGCATACGACTTCACACTTTCATCTTCATACCCACTTTCATACTTAGGCCAGGGATGTCTATGTCCCTCGCTGCTAGTTTGGGATCCATCCATTCCCCACCGTAGGAATCATTCATTCACACCCACCCACCCACAGCCCCAGATCAGTGGTTAAGGAGTTATTTCACCGTGCGCCTGCCTTCCGGGCAGCAGCTTACCATCCTAATTTGTGTGTTACCTGAAATCAGAGTGTTTCTTATATCCAGTGGCGACGCCATCTCTCCTGTTCCTCTTCAATTTATGAGCACATTTTTTACCAACCCCCGTGCCTGACTCCACGTTAGTGTAGTCCGGTGAAGCGCTCTGGGCTACCACAGTCTTTGTGACAGGGGTGACCTTTGATGCTCTGCTAATCATTGTGTGACGAGGCCGTCCAAACAAGCCAACAGTATACCATAGATGTACACCTAGTTACGGTGAGATTGCTACTGCCTGTTCGGCGAATCGGATATGCTTTTCCTCGACATGCACGCATGTCATATTATCATCAGCCAATCCGCAGCAAAGTGAGCCCACCCCTGGCACTACGCCATCTCGAATCATACTCATCCTATTGGATGTCCATAAATGGCAAATCCCGCTCGCTGAAAGTCAAATCCCATTCTACACATTTCTCAACCCATTCTGCATGACTTCATTCTTCTGCTTCTGCACCCAACCCTTGTGTTAAGCGACAACTGCCGAATTCAGGGCTCGCGAGACCACTCCCCCTGCCTCAACTTTCCCATCGCCTCCTGTAGTGATAGAGCAGTGATAGCCCAGGGCGTCGTGACTGCCACGTCTGCTACTGCTACTGCGTCGCGCACATGCCAGATGCACATTCACAATACCGAATGCCACGCAGCTTACTTCCTTTTCTAACAGCACGGGTAAGAGAGACGCAACCTTCACATACAGTCGAACCACCGGCACCAGGGCGAACGACATGCTACTTCGGCAATATATATTCCACGAGTGAAGGCTCTACTGCTGATGATGTCCCCCGCCAAAGTTGGTCTGCACCAACTGCAGAGCCTGCGCGGGCAGAGGAGAACAGGGCGAAAAGGGAGGGGAGTTTATCAGTGCATAATGCAATAGTGGATGGGGGTGAGTGTGGTTAGCGTAGGAAGAGAGGCATCTTCGGCATGGGTAAAAATGGGGGGAGAAGGAGCCCTTCTCACCTGCATAACCCTCGCGTCTGCCTCCTCCGGCCTGAAGCCCTGCGCGAGGAGGCGCATGCGGAAGTTTTCCATGAGCCCCGCGTTTTCGGGCTTCTGGAAGGCGTGGGCGGGCGCTTGCGGCGCGGCCATCGACCCCGCGAGTGGTTGAGGTACCGGAGCAGTTGGCGGGGCGGCCACCTGGGAGCCGTTACCCGCCCAGCCTTGCACTGGCTGCTGCTTCTGCTGCTGCTGCTGCTGCTGCTGCTGCTGCTTTTGGACCCATTGCGGCGGTGGCACGACACAGAGTTGCTCCGCCTGTTGTGCCGCAGCGGGCTGCCGTTGTTGGGGCGGCTGCTGTTGCAGTGTGGCGGGACGCGCAGGCGGCTGCCACCTGGGACCTGAACCGCCACCTTGGTACGCACTTACGACCGGACCTTGCATATGGTCCTCTAACTGCCCCGCCTCCACCTGCTACACCGCAGTAAGGAGCATCAGAGAATGACCCGAAAGACCCTGAATTTACTTTTGTGTGTGTCTGCATATGTGCGCACGCGTGTGTATGTGTGTGTCTGTAAGCGAGAGGGAGAGAGTTGTGCGGATGCGCGCGTGTATGTGTTTGTGTATGTATCTGAATGTGACTGAATTTGCGAGCATACCGGAGCAAATTAGTGCCAGGATGTGTGTGTGTGTGTGTGTGTGTGTGTGTGTGTGTGTGTGTGTGTGTGTGTGTGTGTGTGTGTGTGTGTGTGTGTGTGTGTGTGTGTGTGTGTGTTTGTACAAAACATGCTTCTGTTTATGTAATGCCATTTGTCGCCCGGGTACTTGCCTGCATCGGTTGTTTACCGGGTGGGGCATCCTGGCTTGCCGGAGGCGGGCGCTTGCGGGTGAGTTGCTGCTTCTTTGGGGCGGAAGCACTGACTGTCGTTACTGCGTGCAGAGGGAGTCGCACAAGAGCCGGCAGGGGTGTGGATCAGGGAACCACTAGGTACCGCCCATGCATGAGAACCTTGTTAAGAGTACCGTGTAATTCACATTGACGGACTAATTCCTGACATCCCATTCACTGACGACCGCAGACTTACTATGGATACCGCAAAGTCTTTCAAACTAAGACTATCAGCATTGCGAGATAACAACGCGGTGTGCGTGTGTGTGTTTGTAGTGTGTTTGGGGGGAGGAGGGGGGGTGGGGGGGGTGACATCCCAAAGGCCGTCTAAATAACAAAACCCAGCTAATATAAAAGCAGAATGGTTCAGTTGGGGGAATAGGGAGAAAATAATATATTCTGAGGTGGGGCGGGGCGGGGTGGGTTTCCAAGTTGGGTGGGGGGATAAGGCGTACTGTTGCTGAGGTTGTGCTTGTTGGGCTGTTGCGTCGACGTGGCCTCTGCCGGCGCGTCCTTCACCTGCGGCAAGACGGCGTGAGAGGCAGCAAGGAGGGGTGTATGTGCACAATACCATGAGAACTTGTGGCCACGGGAAGACAGCCAAAGCAAACGTCACAAGCGCGAGCATTACCACCCTGTTTCCGGAGAATTGGCCTCAAGTAAGGCTTCATTTCTCAGAAGATGCACTTTTGCTACGTTGTTTTTCAAAAACACATCCCATTGTTTCTATGTAAGATATCAAAACGAACAACTACTACAGCGAGTGATAACTACAAAGCAAGGTATCATTATCGCTGAGCACCTCTAAAAACGATAGAAGGTGATGTTTTAAGCAATTACTCAGCTAAACAAGTATCATTGGCAACCCTGAAAACCATCTCCACCAACCCTTATCCTGCTACAACACAACCCTACTCACTGCAAATCACATATCACACACCCTCACCGACAAACCCACGTGTTTCTATGCACATCCATATAAACCAAGAGGAGAGGGGACGAAGGGTGACTCACGCGCGGCTCCCATTCCTCCCACTGCCCGCGCAGTCTCACTAGGTTCCCGTTCGGCGCGAGGCCCGCGTCCACCTCCACGCTCCCCCCACCCGCCGCCTCCCTCCGCTTGCTCAGAATGCCTTCCCTCAGCTGATGCGCGTACACTGGTACAAACTGGGGCCACGGGAGGGGGTGCAGGCATCAGCTACAATAAATGTCACACCTCAACCCATTACTCTTCATTCTTACAACATGTACCGACAAACTCAACCGGTTACTGTCTCCCTCGGCCTTCCATGCCTCTCGACCGGTTGCTGTCTTTCGGTCCTTCATCTTTCTGTTCATTACCTTGCCTTTCCCGATTCCTGAATGCACAAAGCCGTAGACACGGCAAGAGAGGGTACGGAGGCCCTTTACCTTCTCACCCAAGCCCATATCACGGCAGCATGTTTCCGCAAACGCCTCAACGTCGGCGGACATGTTGCAGATGTCCCACACAAAGCGGTCCGCGATGTGCTTCTCTTCGTAGTTAAAGTCGAGTCTACGTGCGTGGCGGGCCGTGGTGTCAGTGCAAGGAGCTAACGTTGAACAAGAGGGGGAACACAGGGAGGTCAAGGGGGGCTGTGACTGAGCTAAGGCTCACTCTATGACTGTCAATTGCTCTGCGCCGCGTTGGAACGGAATGCTCGAGGCGCTCTGTTAGACAAGGGAAGGGAGGGGAGGGGGGCAACGGGTGTGAGGCGCATTTCAAAGCGGTTGACAGATACAGTAAATGAAGTATCTCAAAAACTACCTACATAATCACTCCTCACAAACGCAGATGTGGAAACCCCCCCCCCCCCCCCCACCTCCGCCACAAACAAACACAGAGACCAATTACAAACACAGAAACACACATACACGTAGAAATAGACACGCAAACTTACACACGCACTAGTAGACATACACTCACAAAACAAAAGAACACACACACACACCATGCAATAACAAACACAGATACCACACACACACACACACACACACACACACACACACACACATGTAAAAAATATACGCACGTAGAGACACAGTCGAAGAAATACACTGGCAAAACAATGGACAAATGCACACCATGCAATCACACGCATATGTAAAAAAGAAACACACGCATATACACATAATACACATAATACACGCACGCACACACACACGCACAAACACGCACACACGCACACACACACACACACACACACACACACACACACACACACACACTACCACACACACACACACACACTCACACACACGCACGCACACGCGCGCGCGCGAAAATATACACGCACGCATATAGACACAGTCGAAGAAATACACTGGCAAAATAATGGACACATGTAAATCATACAATTACACGAACAATAACACACACACACACACACACACATACACACACACATACACACGCACACGCACAAATAAATATACACACACGCAAACATACACACACTAACATACGCACACACATACACACATACGCGCAAACACACACACGCACACACACACACACACACACATACACACGCACACACACACACACACACACACACACACACACACACACACACACACACACGAGCGCCTTCCACTTCAGGGCATGTTTCGCACCTGCACCTGCGATGATATAGCGTCCACAATCCCTGAGGTGAAAGGCTCTGCTGGGAGACCGTTCTCTCGGCAAAAGTATGCCGCAAAGCGCTGCGCGGCCGCCGCCTCCGCCGTTGGGTCCCAACAAAACACGGCGGCCGCGTGCTGTCGACCCGACCCCACACTAACCCGTACCGGGACCAACTCAACCACATCTCGCTCACCGTCGTCCTTCCCCTCTCTCTTCCCGCTCTCCTCGCTCCAAAATTCTACCCCAACCGCAGCCTGCGTCGTCTGTTCCTTCCGCGTGTCGACAACACCTCGCGGCTGCTCGTAACTCGCGGCCACTTCGCGAGCCGCTGGATACGCTGACGGTACGGGAGCTCCTGTGCCCTGCTGCTGCTGCTGCTGCTGATCCACGTCACGTCCCCCGCTGCTTTGCTGTTCCTGCTGCCAAGTCGGCTGCTGCTGATAACCCCGCTCGTACCCCCCGTGGCCAAACATTGCACCCTCTCCTCACTCCACCGAGCGCCAACGGTGTCGGTGTTCGGCCGACGTCGCACCTGTTGTATACGTAGGGCGTCAACAGCCGGTGCAAGTGCGACCTCATACAAGGCTCGGGGAGACAGATACGCCGTACCTGGGTTTTATATCTTGACTCGGTCGCCGCTGCCTCCCCTTAGACCCGGTGTGGGGTGGCTAGTGGCTACCCGAAACACTACTCGCGGGGCCGAGGCTCGCTGGCGATCTGAGGATCGCGACGCGTACCATAATTTCAAAAACTGTGTCCTCTTCCTCTCTGTACCCGGTATGTAACATACAGTAGCGGTACCATTACAAATACCATTTATTTCGAGAACCTTGGTTAGTAGTAGCACTTTGCACACATATCTTCATGTGTATGGTCAGATTGATTTGAATCTAGAGGTTTGCATATCCAATATCATGTGTACGGGACAGTAACTCTAGCGGTTACTGTTACCGTTAATATCGGCGCGTCTCGCCTGCAGGGCAACCACCTTGCCCGAACAGTTAGACGCAGCCAACGACCAACGACTTCCCCAACGGTCAGCTCTAGCTAGCCCGTGCCTTATAAGCCGTAGCTAGCCACGAGCCTAGGCACTCTCTGCTTTCGCGCTCAGCCAATCTAGGCTTCGCGCGAATGCAGTCTCGACTCTAGTAGTCGAGCAGGGTGTCAGTTTTACCTTTTCGTCCCATGCGCACTCGAGCGTCACGCGACACTTCCCCTCGTTCAGCTACGCAGTTCCCCAATATGCAGCCTGAGCAGTCTACGTCCGCCGCAGCGGCCGACCCTCACGCTACTACACTCGAACAACGCACAGCCGAGCAGATTCGTACGGCAGTTTTGGCATCGGAGCAACGGATTACTGAGCAGTTTTTGGCGGCTAACGCTGCCTTACTCGCTCAGATCCGGCCGACGACAGCCACTCTTGCTACTACTTATCAACAGCAGTCCATTCCCACCGACGCGACCACAGCGACGGAGGGTGGTAAGGAGGCCCCCGAGCCACCTATCGACCTGCTCGACGACGAACCCGACCCCTCCGCGGCCGAGTTTGTCGACTTCACCTACTACGGCGAAGTCATCCCGGCCGGCCTCGAACGTCCCCCCCGAGACGTCGAGGAGCCACGTCTGTGGACTCTCACGGACGACACCGCCCGTGCCCTAAGCGACAAACGCACCCAAGCGGCATACGACGAGTACCTACACATCGGGTGCTATGCCTTCTTCGACAGTTGCGCCAACGCGGCAATTGGCGAGGCTTTGGACACGTTGTCGCACGGCCCACCTCTACCTACAGAGCAGGCGGCAGCGATTGCCCTCATCCGAGCGGGCCATCGCACCCACACAGCGACGGAGGAGGCCGCCCGTACTCGATTGGGCTTCCTCCGCCTCACCAAGGGCGGACAAACGAGCACGGATGCGGACCGCGTGTTCGCCGAATTGGCACACGAGCGCTTTTGCCGACCGCGTCCTACCGCGGTCTCCGGCACATTGGACGCGCTACGCCAAGCTTTCGTCGACCGCACGCTTGAAGTCAGCTTACACGCTGCCAGCAAGGCCGCCGCCGGCGCCGCTTTCGCGAAGGTCACACCGGACAAGCCCAACGGCCCCGACGCACGGAGCCGCAAAGCCGCCGCCGACAAACGCAAGGCCGCCGCAGCAGCAGCAGCCGCGGCACGAGCAACCCTCCCACCCAAGCCGACCGACTCGGCTAAAACCCCAAGCAAGAAATGATGGTGTAGCCCGCCGCGCCGATTCCTGCTCCCCGACATCTTCCTTCATGCGCCACCGCGTACGTCGAAAATGGCGGGAGTGGGAGCGCATCGGCGCGAGCGGCCAAGTCCTAAGTTGGATCCGCCACGGCGTACGTGTGAAGTTCAAGCACGGCCTACGTCCCAAGCCGTTCAACCATGGCATCTCCATGCTAGACGCCACACCCGACCAACTCGAGTTTCTCAACTCGGAACTACCACGCTTCGAAGCTTGCGGCGCGTGGGAGCGCTCTACGAACCCACGCTACGTCTCCCGGATGTTCTTGGTTCCAAAACCCGGATGCAATCAATGGCGCTTGATTATCGACCTTCGCGAACTCAACCGCTACTGCTCGACGTTCAACATGACTTGCGAGACCCTCAAGCACCTCCGCCATCTATCTCGACCGGGGGACTACTTCGTCTCACTCGACCTCGCCGATGGGTACTACACCCTTGGCATCCGGGAGGAAGACCGGGATTACTTCACGGTCAACTACCGCGGCACCTTATGGCGCCTCGCGTGCCTCCCCATGGGGTGGTCGGGCTCCGCCTACTACTTTTGCAAACTCACGCAAGTGTTTACGAACCACCTACGCCGCCCACCACCTCCCACGCCCGCAGCTACACCGGCCGGCCCACACCGCCCGTCCAAGCGCTTCCTCCGAAACGCGCGATGGCGAGGAACCCGACTACTCCCCTACATGGACGACTTCCTCTTCTTGGCGGACTCCTACGACGAGGCACTCTTACTTCGGCAGCGCGTCCAAGCCCTGCTCGACAGCCTCGGCCTGCAGCGCAACCCCAAGAAAGGTGTGTGGACGCCAACGCAAGTCGGCGACCACTTGGGCCTCACGGTGGATTTACACCGCGGCGAGTTTCGCGCCCCACTCGCAAAACTGCACCACCTCGCACAACACGCTTCGTCCTTGCTCGGACGAGCAGCGTCCAACGCACGATGGCTACCCACACGCCAACTCGCAGCCTTCGCGGGAAAAGCGCAATTTCTCTACCTCGCCATCGCGCCCGCCCGATTCTTTTTGCGCGAGCTCCACAACGTTTTGGCTACCCGTACCGGTTGGGGGGGACGCGTGCGCCTCACCCACCAACTCCGGCGCGACCTCGAGTGGTGGCGCACGGTACCCTCCCAACACAACGGCCGGTCGATCTACAAGCCCATCGAGACCGCCTATTTGCACGCCGACTCGAGCGACTACGGATGGGGGGCCGTCCTCAACGAGGACGCCAATTACCAAGCCCGCGGGTTTTGGAGCGCCACCGACCGCCTCCAACACATTACGTGGAAAGAGCTTCGGGCAGTCCGGCACGCGGTCGAAACCTTTCTCCCGCAACTCCGCGGACGACAAGTCCTCCTCCACGAGGACAACACTGCCGTGGTCGCCGTCCTAACCAAGCTAACTTCCCGGTCGCCCGTCATGATGACCGAGCTACGGCGTTTGTGGTTCCTACTCGACACCAACGACATCCACATCCGCCCACGCTACATCCGATCGGCCGCCAACGTCTGGGCCGACACGCTCAGCCGCGAACTGGACTCCGAGGACTGGCAGCTAAACCCTCAACTCTTCACCCACCTCCAGCGTCGGTGGGGCCCGCATACAATCGACCGGTTCGCGTCTATGCTCAACACGCAGCTGCCACGCTTCAACGCCCGCTGGCGCGACCCCTTGTGCGAGGACATCGACTGCCTACACCTCCCCGACTCGGCGTGGAGACGCGAGAACAACTACTGCAACCCCCCTTGGTCGGCCCTACCCGCACTCGCCGCGAAACTCGAACAAGCTCAAGCCGAGGCAACAGTCATCGCCCCCTACTGGCGAAACAAAACATGGTACCACGCGTTCGCCCGCTTGGCCACGGAGACCGTGCACTTCCCGGCGTCCCGCGACCTGTTCTTCCCCGGCAGGCTAGGCAAGCAAGAAGGGGTCGGACCTCCCGCTTGGAGCATCGTGGCCTTTCGGCTAGCACCCCCGCTTGGCTCTACACCCGACGCGGTGCGATTGGCCGAGCGATACGCCCGGACCGATTAAATGCGCCTGTACAGGACGTCCGCCCTCTGCGTACAGGACCCCCGCGCTACGAATTACGCCTCGAAGCAGCACAGTCGCCCTGGTCCTCCGAATTGGCTGAAACTTTTCAAGACCTCCTAGGATCAAATAAGCTCGGGGTTACAGCGGTTGCCCTACTCAGCAACTCGCTAGCGCCCTCGACGTACCTGAGCTACCAGAGCGCAATTCGACAGTTTTTTATTTTTTGTGCAGAAGAAAATATCGCCCCGCTACAGGCCACGCCGGCCACGATGGTCCGCTACACGGCCTGGCTAGCCCTCTTGGGAACGGTCGCTGCCAGCTCGCTGCAGCCTTACTTCAGCGCAATTAACAAGTACTTCCGCGACCACCGGCGCCAACCTATCGCCGTGGGCGAACTCCTGGCGGACGCCCGCCGTGGACTCGACATGCTACAGCGCCGCCTGCTGCCCACCGCCGCTCGCCTCCCGCTACCCGCACAAGTCGCGCTGAACATCCTACACGCCGCCAACACCCTACGCGGCACGTTCGCGTGGACCCCTGCTGCCCTCCCTCAGATGCAGCGCTTCAGAGCCTGTTTAGCGGTGTGTGTCAATTACACGTTTTTCTGCCGCGCCGAAACTGGCGCCCGCTGCCAGACCGGCGACCTAGTGGTCGACAGGCCCTCTCAACACATCTGCCTGTTCGTACGTAAATCTAAAGGAGACCAGCGCCGCGACGCGGCAGATAAACCTGTCATCGCTATCCCGGTCGCAGCTAACCCCGTCCTGGCAGACCTGCTCATCTACTACACGGAACAGCGCGCGACTTTCTGCAAAAAATTTTACAACACGCCACCCCCACTCGCCTTTTGGAGCTGCTCCCCTGCTGAACCTTCCGCCGAGTGGGGCGCCGCGGCCACCATCTCCGCCTGGCTCACCCTCGCCCTCCGTACCGTCAACTCCGCCGCCCCCGCCGGTTTCAAGTGGACATCGCACAGCCTACGGAAAGGCGCAGCGTCCGCTGCCAGCTGCATCGGCGCCCCCCTCCCCGTAATCAAATTTATGGGTGGCTGGGCCAAAAACAGCTCGGTGACCGAAGGAAAATATATTGACCCAACCATGACCCCAACCCCTGCTGCTTGGCGGTTCTTCGGCTGGCTCACTCCGTCCCCCCCGCAACACTAATTCTGGCTGTGCAAGCCTTTGGCTTTAGGTTACTGGCAAAACGTGCCCTAGGGTAAATGGTCAGATTGATTTGAATCTAGAGGTTTGCATATCCAATATCATGTGTACGGGACAGTAACTCTAGCGGTTACTGTTACCGTTAATATCGGCGCGTCTCGCCTGCAGGGCAACCACCTTGCCCGAACAGTTAGACGCAGCCAACGACCAACGACTTCCCCAACGGTCAGCTCTAGCTAGCCCGTGCCTTATAAGCCGTAGCTAGCCACGAGCCTAGGCACTCTCTGCTTTCGCGCTCAGCCAATCTAGGCTTCGCGCGAACCCACCCACCCATCCCTATAATCCTGCGCTAATTGACCCCCCAGACCCCGCCTGTGGGTGTCTTTTGGCCAAATTGTAAGCAAGCTGACATCTTTGGCAAAACGTGCCCTAGGGTAAATGTATGTTTAAATTTAGAATCACGATGTAATTTGATGTCAACGGACCTCTATTGTGATGCTTGTCGCAATCGAATAATCTAAATTATTATGATCATCATTTGTATGATCATCGTCATCATTAATTAACTAATATAATTTGCGATTAATGCATAAACCAAATACATATTATTGTTGCGGTTAACCTTCAAAAGCTACCTGCAGACACAAATCTCGTATGTTCCCCTACTGCGCAATTGCTAGGTGGTAGTGCATGTGGGAAGAGATGAGACGATATCTCACTGATGGTATTTTAGCAATATATTGTAATTCAACAAAGGGCATTGTTAAATGGTTATGTCACCTCCCTCTAATGCACTAAGCTTATATAGTCTTTGCCTCGTTAGCTTGCACCTGCTCTCGCTTGGCTTACGTGTCAGGTGCTAGGGCTTTCCAACCGTCATCAACAAACTTGCGACGCGTCTCGTCAAGTCTGGGGAATCACATTCTGCACTGGAAATCTCGCTCGGCGCGTCATCTAGCTAGTTAGATTAATTGTGCGTATCTGTGCGTACTGGGAGGTACTGGTAGTACAGTACGCATCAGAGCCCTCGCTAAATTGCAGTAGCGACGTACCCACGTTGTACGTCCTTCCGATGGAAATGTACGAATTGGAATTAGTAACGAGTACATGCACAATGCCATGTAATGTATTGTTGCAGGACCGTACTCGTCGAACTCGTACCCTCCCCCTCTTGACAGATCTTTGAGGCCGCCGCGAGGCGGACCTCCGTGGTCTAAGCTCCTTTATTTAAGCAGTTCCTGAGACTCATGAATGCGCGCTGGGCTAGCGTGCATGAAGTCAATGTACGCTTGAGTCTTGCAAACTTGTGCGTTGGGGCGTTTCCAAGAAATTTTGTTACGCCGTAGTTCGATGTACCTCGTTCAACCGGTGCCAAACAAGTGGAATATCATCATCATTGAAGTGCGTCATGAAGAGTAAATATTTGCCTCGTTGTCCAGGTAACGACTTGATGCACACAGCAGAGATGTGAGAGACGTCAAATTCGTCATCGTCTCCTTTTGGAATAGTCACCGGGACATGTTGTCGTAGTAGAGTGGTAGAGAAGGGTCGTAAGTTGTTCACATGGAACACATTATGTAAGCTAACAGTCCCTGGAAGTTTCAATTTGTAACTATGTTTACCAATATGCTCCTCCATTGTAAAAGGTCCAAGTTGTCGGTCCCTTAGTTTCTTGTTGGATTGTCCTCGTAAGAAGAGGTTTACTGTAACAAGTGGCACCTTGTCTCCTTTGACGTAGTGTGGTGCTGTAGACGGTTCCGTACGTGCTTGCATCTCGTCCTTGTGTAGCTGCGACACATAGTGTACCATGGTATGTACTTTTTGTAATAATTGTAAGCGCTATGACGCGTCTTGTGAAACTGGAATTGATGGTCTCATGCTAAACATGAGGTCTGATAGCTCCTCAGGATAGAATCCAAAATTAGCCTCATAGGGGATGTGCTCAATTCCGAGTGCACGAGAAGCGTTGTACGCAAACTCCACTTGAGGTAGTAGGACTGTCCAACCAGAACCGTCGTAACAACATAATCAACGAAGGAGCTACTGAAATGTGTTGTTCACGCGCTCCGTTAGTCCGTTTGTCTCTAGATATTAAAGTTGAGGGGGCGATAAGGAATTCTTATACTCGGTGAGTGACACCGCATGTCATCTCACCCTCAGCAAGTGCCTAGCACTTGCCTATCGCATGCAAGTGCACTCACCTTATGGTGAGCACACGCGAACGTATATTCCGAGCCTTTAAATGATATCTAACGCTCAGCAACTTGCCACCATCAGCAGCTTAATCATCTCTATTGTTGATTGGCTTATCATATTATAGTGCTGAGTCACAGCCGTACTATCACGATGCTACTTGACCAACATTGTTGTGTACTAGCAACTTGATTACCACACAAACTATGTCTCGCAACACTCCCCCTTGCTACGCAGTCAATCCCATGATGGCATTGCACAACTTGCCGTGCCTTGCACTCACTAATGGCTTGGTAAGCACATCAGCAAGCATGTTCTCCGTCGCACAATATTGCACCTGGATCTCTCCGCTCTCCACCTTCTCCCGACAGAAGTGGTACCTCACGTCCATGTGCTTGCTGCGTTCGGTCGTCATACTATTCTTGCTGAGTGCAATACAACTTTGATTGTCCTCGTGAATTGAGATGGGAGACCCGGAGTCTTGGTGAAACTCATGGAGCAGTTGCTTCAAAAACATCGCCTCATGAGTGGCCGCACTTAGCGCCATATACTCTGCCTCCGCTGTCGACATCGCCACAGTTTGTTGCCGCTGACTTTTCCAACTCACCGCTGAACCGTTGTGCATGAATACACACCCCGTGCGAGAGCGCCGCTCGCCAATATCACTCGCGTAGTCAGAATCTGACCATCCTACCACCTTTGATGAAGGTGCGCCGCCGTACATCAACGCCGAATATGCGGTGTCCTTGAGGTAGCGGAGCACCCTCTTGGCTTGCTCCCAATGTGATTGAGAGGGGTCGGACATGTACCTACTAAGGTGGCTAACAGGCATGGTGATGTCGGGCCGTGTGCTTACGGAAGCGTTCAACATGCTACCGATCAAGCTTTGGTACGGCCTTAGACCAAGAGGCAACTTTGATGTTGACGTCTCCACACAATTGCTCAAAGCATCAACCGCCATAGGTAAGCCCACGGGCTTGCAGTCACTCCATCATGTTGAAGCGCTCCAACATATCTAAGACGTATTGTTGTTGTCCAATCCTAATGATGGGGCTGCCACGATCACGCTCGACTATCATGCCAAGCAACCAGGACACTGGACCGAGGTCTTACACGTTGAACCTTTTGCCGAAAGCCGGCTTGAACCCAACGATGAAGCTACCCGCCGGTCCGAAGATGATGTCGTCGTCCACGTACAACGCCAAGACATAATAAAGCTCACCCTCCTTGATGAATACGTTAGTGCCGGGATCCACCTTGGATTGGCTGAAGCCATATTCCTCTAGCCATGCTGTGATTGTCTTATTCCAGTTCCTAGGAGCTTGCTTGAGGCCATGATTTCTTCAACAAGCACACTCGCTCCTCTCCATTGATGTCGGTGTGACGGAATCCTTCCGGCTGCCTCATGTAGATCTCCGCCTCGATATCGGCCTCCAAGAATGCCGTCACCACATCAAGCTGCTCCACCTCCCAATCAGTACATGCAGCAAGCGCGAGAACCGCTCGAATAAAAATCACCCTCACTGTGGGAGCGAAGGTATCGTGGTAGTCCACACCCTTCTCCTGAGGAAACCCGCGAGCCGCAAGTCTTGCTTTGTACCTTGTTATCTGCCCATTGGCATCGCGCTTGAGCTTGAACACCCACTTGGAATCCGCGAGTTTGCGACCGGCAGGACAAGGGACCAATGTCCAGGTTTTCTGATATACAAGTGAGTCGTACTCGCTCTTGATAGGTGCCTCCCACTTCCCCGATTAGGGACTCCTCAGAGCTTGCTTGTATGACACATGCTCTTGAGCAGTCGGGCTGTTGGCTGACTTAATAGCTGCAGCATTTTCCGCAGTCCATCCATCTCCCGAAGCGCCCGTTGAACGGAGATTGTGCCTTGGACTGGGTACGCATTGCTGTGGTGCGGAAGTGGATCGAAGATTATACCTTGGACGTGGAGTCTCCCCCGAATGCATGTCCCGTTCATCTTCCATCGACCCGGAATCTTGCAGCGACTCCCGTAGCGGCGACTCCCCGAAGGTGTATCCCGTTCTTCGCTACACATGGTGCGCGGGATGTTGTCCTCTTCATCATCATTGCGTTGCTCCGCATTGCTCTCCCCCATGGACAGGACAGCAGTCTCATCGAACACCACGTTACGGCTGCTCACCACCCGACGAGTAGCAGGATTGTAAACCAACCACGCCGGTGACTCGGAAGCGTAGCCCACAAAGACACCCTTCCACGCGCGATCGTCAAATTTGCGGCGTTGAGACTTGTCAACGTGGACATAAGCCTGACAGTCGAAGACCCGCATGGAGCTCAAATCAGCTCGTCTACCGGTCGCCAAGGTGAAAGGTACACCGCCGGCTCCGTTACTATGCACGCGATTGCGGACACGCACCGCAGCGGCCATCGCTAGAGCCCAATACGATTTAGGCAGCGCGGCTTGCCGGATCATTGACTGCGCCATCGGGACCAATGTCCCCCACTGCCGCTCAATCCGGCCATGTTGCCAATGCGCGTAAGGGGCAGTGATCTCCACGGCGACGTTGTACTCATCCAAGAGGTTTCAGAAGGCAGCATCTAAGAACACCGTGTCATTGTCCACCCGAAGACGACGAACCGCGTGCCCAAGAGAACGGATGATAGTCAACATGCGACGGAACGAGGCGGGAGCCTCATCCTTGGAGCGGACCGCATCATGCAGCATGAAACGGCTGCGGAAATCAACCGCACACAAGCTGTACCGCCGTCTTCCCAAGGATGGAACACTCATCGGACCCCAGAAGTCTAAGCCGAGGACCTCAAAGACACCAACATTCCGGTCAGCCGGCTCACGCTAGATACGGCGGACGTGCGACTTACACACAGCACATGTCTCACAGAAGTCCAACTTCTCCGACGCAGAAAACGCCACACCCTCCACCTCAGTGGCCACGAGCCCGTCCAATTGCGACTCGCCAAGGTGAGCGAGTCGGGAATGCCATAACCGTTTTTGCAATGGCGCAGTGGCGACCGAAGCTGTAGGATTCGACGAAACAGCCCGCGCCGGCAACCACACCAACACATGCGAGCACATTTTTCAACATGGCATGAATCTCCTCTCCATCGTTAGCTTTCACAATGATGCGGACCGAGCCCACGCCAACAGCGCGGGCGCTGATACTCTTCACCCAAAGCCGGTCGGTGAGCGCTCGACACTCACAGAAGTCACGGCGCACACTAGTCATGTGATGGCTGGTGTTGCTGTCGGCCAACCACATCCACGTTTCCCCATCGCGCTCGAACATGTGTCGAGCCTCGGAGAATGGCCTCGCAGGGGTGGCCGTCACGTCCATGACCGCCGGAAAAGCAACCGGGGAGTCCACCTGCGCCGAGTTACCTCCGGTGTTGTTGTCCGGGCACTCGGACCTGCGATGACCCTTCTTACCACAACCACAACAAACACCACGAAAAATTCTCGCTCCGCCTCTGCCGTATGAGGTACGACGAGTAGTCGCAGCTCCTTGAAGAGATTTCAGTTGGTCTTGGAGCTCAGAGACTTGCCGCTTCAAAATACCGTCGTAGGTATTTTACCGTCGTAGGTATTACCGTCGTAGGTATACCGTCGTAGCTCAGAGACTTGCCGCTCAGATACCGTCGTTGCGTCATCATGCGACGCTGCAAAAGCCGTAGGCGTTGGGGGCTCCGTTGTATGTGATTGCGCACGACTCTCGATGCGCATGCCCTTTTGACGAAGATCACGCTTGACGGTATCCATGCTCAGGTTGTGTATGTCCCACGTGTCGGTGGTGGAGTGGTATTCGCTGCGCATGCCCTTCACCAAGTACATGATGATACGCCAGTCGTGGACGACGTCCCCAACTCGGGCAAGCTGTCGTTGCAGTCGAACTAACCGGTTCATGTATTGAATGCCGCTGTGTCCGTCCGCTTGCGGCGTCTCCAAGTCAAGCAATAGTCGTAAGTCGTACACCGGTAAATACCATCGTCCTCATAATGATTGACTAACGCGGTCCGTGCAGTGTGGCCGCAGGTCTTGTCATCCTCGCTAACATTCTCGATAATGGAAAGATCGTCCTCCGGCAGCGCAAGAATCAATGTGGAGTACATGTCGACTTGTTGTTGAGAGGAAGCGGCACTATCCGACGACAAAGCCGGAGCCCACTTTTGCATCATGCCAAATGCACGGAAGCGTTTCTTCCACACATCAAAATATCGTCTCTCCCTACTGAACTTCGGTAGTTTTACTAATAAGTCCATATCAGGTACGTCGGATGCGCTCTCAAGAGTACCAGAAAATCAGGAAAAATGCCACCAAGAAAAGCACCAAGTACCGGTCAAGAGGTGGGCACACACGGCTCAGAAAAGGAGACGACAAAGGGCTGACCGAAGACGCAGTTGTACTCCCGGAGTCTATACAGCCAAGGCAATCAGGAACGAGTCTCAGAAGGTCGGTCAAGTGACGTCGTAAAGGAGTGCTAGTACATTTGTGGTAAGATGCTTTTCCAAAAAATCAGCCGGACCACCATTTTCGCGAGAAAAGGAAGTGGCGGGTGTCAAGCTCCGGAAGCGAATAAAATTCCAGAAAGCGCCAAGCTAGAACAAAGGAAGCAAGCCGATCTTCACGTCACACGAGTCGGCGTTCGGGGGTTTAAGGCTCCAAGCGACACAAACAAGTCGCTACCAATCGGGTATCGAAGTAAAGCTATATGCACAAGCAAGAGCCAGCCACTTTGTGAGCCAGCCGCACCTCACGCATCGTGAGACACCACAAAGGTCTCACTCTTCGAGAAGCAAGCTCTAGGTTCTAGTCAAAAGAAATGACTCCAATGACTAGCAGCTTGAGGGCCCATAACCTGTCAAAGTTAAGGGGGCGATAAGGAATGCTTATATTCGGTGAATGACACTGCATGTCATCTCACCCTCAGCAAGTGCCTAGCACTTGCCTATCGCATGCAAGTGCACTTGCCTTGTACTCACCCTGTGGTGAGCACACGCGAACGTATATTCCGAGCCTTGAGATGATATCTAACGCTCAGCAACTTGCCACCATGAGCAACATAATCCTCTCTATTGTTGATTGGCTTATCATCTTATAGTGATGAGTCAAAGCCGTACTATCACGATGCTACTTGACCAACATTGTTGTGTAGCAACTTGATTACCACACAAACGATGTCTCGCAACGGATTGGAAGACATATTTAGACGCGTTCCAAGGCGTCGCCAATGTGTCTACCAAAAGCCACTGGTGAATTTCGGGTCGCGGTCACTGACCAATACGCGGGGTAGTCCATGTAATCGGTAGACTCCATGTAAAAACAAAGTAGCAGTCTCTTCGGCAGTAACGGTCTATGTACACGGCATAAGATGGGCTATACGAGTAAGATGATCGACTACAATCAGGACATTGTTAAAGCCATTGCTCTCGGGCAAATGTGTCAAGTAGTCAAGACCAAATGTATGCCACGGTCTGGGTGTAACAGGTAATGGGTAAAGGGTCGCAGCCATCTGCGGTTGAATATTTGCTCGTCGACGCAAGACGCAGCGCTCACAAAAAAATTCACATTTTGGCGAGTTCGTTTCTACCATAATCTGCCGAGCGCTTTAGCAAGAGTGCTAGCAACTCCTCTATGACCAACTGACGAACTTTCGTGCGTCTCTGTGATCACTCTCAGTCGGAGCTCGGCGTTCCACGGAATACAAAGGCGATCGAGGCGCCAAAAATATCTAGCTTTGGCTTCTATCATGTTGTCTTTTGTCCACTTACCCTCGTCCCCATAAAACGATTCTTGGGAGTACCCCTCGCGAATGAGATCAGCGAAATCAGAGCTCACCTGCATTGCGTTAACCGTCATTAAGTTTAAGTGTGCGTCTTCGAACATCAGTTGGGACTTCCGTCGTAATTCTCGATCTGACGGGACCTCGCCATTTCAAAATAATGGAAATGTGGCATCAGGTACGAAGTCTTGACGCCAACTTAACGGATCGGCTTCGTTCAGAGCTCCCTTTCGATATGCACGTGTCATAGAGCCCACAAACGGTTGAAAATCCCGCACGTATCTTGCTTGCCGCTTGTTCAGCCTATTGTTTGGTTGCCTGAGCATATGTGGCAATGTATCGTGGTATGTTACGACAAGGAACTTAGAGCACCCTTCAAGATAGCACCTCCAATGCTTGTCAGCTTCGCATACGGCCAAAGCTTCTAAGTCGTACGCAGAGTAAGTGTTACCACGCTCAGTTGGATTCCGCTTACGCACCTAGTAAGAGAGTGGTTGAAGTCCTCCTCCTTGGTCTTGCAACATGACTGATGCAATCCCTTTTTGTTGAAGCATCTGTAGCTACGGTAAACGTCGCGTCCGAGCTGACCTCCGGAAGGATCAGACCTGGCGCGGAAATGAGCCGTAACTTGAGAGTCTCAAAGACTTCCAAACATGCATGCGATAGCGTAACCTTCAGTGGCTGGGACTCCCGCAATAAGTCCGTCAATGGAGCCGTAAGGTCGCTGAAATGATGAATAAATCTAGCATAGAAGTTGCATAATTGCACGAAACTGCGAACCTCTTTCTGCGTCGTAGGCACTGGCCATTTTGCAACGGCCTCGACTTTCTTTGTGGAAACTGAAATTTTACGAGCGGACACAGTATAGCCAAGTTATTCCATCTCGTGAAGGCCGAAGAAGCACTTCTAAAGGCGTAACTTCAACCCCTCCTCCTTAAATCGTTGAAGAACCAAACGTAGGTGTTCCAATTGCTCCTCCAGAGTGCGGCTGTAAATACAGACGTCATCGAGGTAGACGGTAACGAACTTATGCAAGAAGTCGCGAAGTATATCATTCATCATCCGCTGAAAGGTAGCTAGTGCATTGCACAGTCCAAACGGCATGGCGACCCATTCCATTAAGTCATCAGGGGTCTGAAAAGCTGTCTTGTGAATGGCTTGATCACGCACTCGAACTTGCCAAAAATCCGAGGTGAGGTCGAGGTGTGTGTAAAAATTCGCGTCCTTAAGCTCGTCAAGGGTGTCGTCCACACGCGGAAGCGGGTAAGCGTCTTTACGCGTAACCTCGTTAAGTCCACGATAGTCAATGCACAGACGAAGCGAGCCATCAGCTTTGCGCACAAAAGTATTGGCGAGCCGAACTCACTATGGCAGGGACGGATAAGACCAGCGTCCATCGCGTCTTTGAGCTGTCGGGTTAGCTATGCGCGCTCTGCATGTGACAATCGGTTGAGACGCTGACGTTTCATCGGGCCAGTTGTTTCAATGGGATGATCCCACAGCCGGCTTACATGTGGAGAGTCCACGGGCTGCAGTACCTCCGGGAAGTTATCGTAGAGTAACCACCGGAAGAGTTCACGTTAGTCTGCAGTAAGTTCCGCTCTAGTGTGAAACTCCGTCAGTTGGTATGTGGCTGGCGTCACGTGAAGGACGTATAATTCCGCATTACGTCCCCTGCTCCGGCGCGCCTTGCGCACGAGTTTCTGAACTTTAGTAGACGACAGTAGTAAACACTCAAGACGTCGCTCCTCAAGTTGAGTCTCCATTGTTGTGCCATCCATGAGCGCAAAAACGCGGGTAGTACCAAATTGTAAAGAGGCATGTTCATCGTCAAGCCATGGTAAACCTAAAACCAAATCAGCAACACAAAAGTCACGTGAGACGTAAAAAGTCCGTTGGAATTCATGACGAGCCATCTCAAAAGTCACATCACAAACTGTCGAAGATGTCACACGCTGTCCATTAGCGAGTTTAACATGACTCTTGGTCAAAGACTTACGAGTCTGTAATGCAAAGCGTCTCACAAATTCTTCAGACACGAAGTCAAGAGTCGCAGCGCAATCCTCTAGGCTAGAAATCAGGCATCCACCATGAGGAGTTTTCACGGTCAGCTCAGTCAGAATTAACGGCCGAGCTTCAATGAGGTCAATTATAAGGGCGGTAGATGTGAAAGAAAATTGTTGTAGCGTAGCGATGGACTCTTCCGTGTCGACAGCAAGTACATGTACGGAGGTGGGTTGGTCATTATATGTAGTCGGTGCCTGATCGTAAAAAGTGCAATCAACGTCGATTAACCAAGGCTTGACATGCCAAGGAGCTCGAGCAACCACCTCTTGTTGGGTATGGTTCTCCAGCGACTGGCGAGTAAAGAGTTGCGTCCGAGCCAGGAATTCTTGATCAAAACGACTTTCGTCCCGACTGTGATTACGGTGGCTACGGAGGAATTGGGGAAAGTGTGCTCGATTTCACATTTATTTTCTTAATTTTCACAATTTTCGCGAAGATTTGATTGGTTAAACCAATCAAATCTTCGTGCATGGTAACCCCAGATATACGGCCCATGAACTTGTTGAAGTGATACGGGTGATGGTCCCCGTTGTTTCGGGTACTAGTAACCTTGGAGCCGCTTTGGCGATGGGCTTCTCGATGGCAAATGGCCGTCCGGCATCTCACAATGAGAACTATGTTCATTCTTGGCTGCAAGACACCGTATAGGCTCATTAAATCCTCTTAGACAAGATCGTTTGCTGTGCTATGTCGCACTTCGGAGGGACACACGCTGCTTTTCGCTTGATGATCACGTGTGCGGTGCGCCTCTATGGGTTCTCGCTCCGCACCCTCCCCCCACATATCTGCCGACCGTACCTTGCTACTGCGGATAGGACCGTTCGTATTGCAGTTTCCCGAATCTTGGGCGTTTCTCAATACGTACAAACACTCGGTAAACTGAATTGTGCTAAGCGCTAGCTTTCCTTCCCCGCGGAGTTTGGGGGGCTTAATGTACCGTCCCTCGAGCTCGATGTCGAACCTGCTCCCTATGCTTCATTCACCGTGACCCTCGCCAACATGTTTACTGACTATGAGCCCGAGTCGCTATGTCCTATGTGCGGTCTCATCCGACAGGAACTACTGAATGTTGCCACTTCTACTTTACCGTGGACGGTCCAATTGTGCAGTTCGTATTATTCGATCTCCACTATGGGCGTGGTTTCGGAATCGGATCTCGTGGTGTTGACTAACATACTAAACTAAGACCTTTCCGATTATGCTTGGCTCGATGTCGACTTGGTGATATCTCCGGTTAACAATGCGGTGGCGCCCGCTACTCAATTGACTTGTCTACTACCTCCGATTCCCGATGCTCTCACTTGCTTGGGAGATTCAGGGGGCCACATTCAACGGGGTATTTCGCGCATTCTTCGTGCCCGTGCCTACCTTGACCTCTTGGCGTTTTGCAGACCTTCCCCACCGGACTATATGAGGGTGATTTCGGGTACGGGTCGCGGGGCTTTGGCACTCTTTTTCGCTTCACATGAGTCCAGTTTCAAGGTGCCATCCGATTGCTATACGATGGCAGCTCACCGGGTGCTTGGCTTCACTGCGGAGCGCGCCTCTCATGTTCGAAAGTGCCCCCGGTGCAATGAGGCTCCCTCAAAGTCTCGTGGGTTTGGATCTTCGTCGGCGGTATCGGGCGCCTCTATGTCGGGTTAGCGCTCCACAACCGCTATGCTTATGGACCACATCCCCCGGTGCCCGTGCTCTTGGTATGTCATTCGACTCCACGACCGGATTGTCCACGTGCTTGAAGAGTTCATGCTTGAAGCGGGGGCTACTACTAAGGGGCGGGACTTGCTGTTGGAGGTCCGCGTGTTCGATCGGGAGCTTCTCGAGACCGTCCTGGGGATGTGGTTTGGTTAGACTTCATAGCTCCACACCGTCCACAGCTTGTTGTTTATGTGACGGTTACAAGTGCTCGCACGAACACCAATATTCCTCGCATAGTTGCTCATCTCCCAATCCATGGCAGCCTTGCATTGGGAGCTCAGCATGGCAAACTTGATGCGGACCTCCGCACTTGTTCTTTGCTTGGCACGCCTTCGGTTCTGTCGATCTATGACTCCCATCCCTTGGAGTCATGGAGGATGGGGGCCGGTTGGCGCCGATGGCGCCGATGGCGGCTGAGTTGGTTGATTGCATGGCTATTTTGGTGGCATGTCGTCGCTTCCTTGGCATGGGTGCTACTGACTCTCGCTCTTTGCGCTCTGACAATCATGTCCGTATGCAATATTTCGTTCGTGAGTTCGTCGAACTACTTGTGTTCCTCTACGGCGTTTTTGGGGGGATATGCGACGTGAATTCATGCAACATCTTTATGCTGCTCTTCATGGTACTCTGGGTTCCTATCTCCGCGACGCCTTGCAAGAGGACAGTGCTGACGCTGTGGCAAGCCTTCCTGTTCCTCGGGCTTAGATTTTTTTCCTCGTTCCTTCTTTTTGCTTGGTGGCCTCCACTGCTTTTTCTTGTAAAAGATTTCAGTATATTACATATGTATATAGTGATATACGTATTTGGTACCAGGTAGGTACCGCACCTGTACGTACTGACAATGATATGTATTCTGATGATACGGGTACTCCTGCTGTTTAGAAAATGAATTGCTGATATAATATAGTGACTATGCTCAGTAGGGTCTCCTCCGCCCTACATTAAAAGTCCATTACCTTACCGGGTACAGATACAGCTTGTACCCGAAACCTTTATTTATATGTCGCTTATAAATAATAATGAAATGTGTGATATGGACGACGAGGCGCGATATTTCACGACCGTCGGCGGTGAACATCGGGACAATCACACGCGCCTGCTCGCCACGCGGACCGCGAAGGCCTCGGACGAGCTCACACCACCGGAAAGCACGTGAACCCGTTTTTTTTCCCATTCATGCACTTGTACCGCTTGGTAGGCTACCGGAGTGCAGTGTGTCGCGCCAGCAGTGCTTGTTCTGAACGGGTGGGCCGGTATTTCGCGATCTAAACTTAGAACCGCGTCGCATGTACACCCGCATGCCGAGCTCCCATCTTCTCGTCGTCCATCCGCTGGTTGGCTTATCTACCCGTCTCCCCCAATAGCAAAGTCTAGCGGGCCCTCCTATCAACTTCTTTTCGTCCGTAAGACTGTGGTAGTTTATCGTTACCTAGGGACGCCGAGCCGGTGAAACGGCAACTGCTACGCTTTGCGTGCGTTTGCTCGTACGCTTTAAGTATCGACAGCAGTACTTTCCGCAAACGAGCCCGTCCGGGCGGCCACAGCCCATAGGGCTGTAGCTCGACCCCCACCAAGCTTGTGGGCGCTTCGGGAGAGAGATGGGCGCGGCGTGTGGGAAAGAAGGAGTCGCTGGAGCGGTCGATGCGGCGAACAAAAGTGGGAATCCGAAGTCAGTCGCTCAGGCGCAGCCGGCGCGTGACGATGGTGGTGCCGGGCACAAGGGCGGAGGCGGTCTGCTGGAGCTAGGCGGAGGGGAGGCGGGCGTGGGAGGTGGTGGGGCCGGTGGGGGGGGGGCGACGGCGGGGTCCATGAACGCAGAAGAGAGCGGGCGTGCGGCGCTTCGAAAGCAGGTGACGAGTAAGATGAAGACGAAACGTGTACGAGAGGCATACAAGTTGGGGAAGACGCTCGGTACGGGAGGTTTCAGTGTGGTTAAGCTTGCGGTGGAGCGCGCGACGGGGGAGGAATACGCTTGCAAGGTGATGGCGCTGCCTCCGCCCGGCGCGGAGCTGGACGACTACAGCAACACGCGGGAGGATATTATCAAGGAGATCGAGATCCTTTGCACGATGGAGCACCCGGCGATTATTTACCTGAAAGAGTTTTACGACGAGAACAACAAGGTTTATCTCATCACGGAGCTGCTCACGGGCGGCGAGCTGCTGGACGCGGTGCTGGCGCGGGGGAGCTACACGGAGGAGGACGCGCGGGTGTGCTTCCAGAAGCTGCTCTCCGCCCTGGGTTACCTACACGAACAGAATATCGCCCACCGCGACCTGAAGCTCGAGAACCTGCTCCTCGTCGACTCCTCAGACATCACGAACATCAAACTCGCCGATTTCGGCCTCGCCAAGGTTTCTGCCGCGCAAGCGCAGCTGCAAACGGTATGCCCTTCCGTTTCCCCTTTCAAGCAGCAGCACCACCTTATTAGCGATACTAACTGTAATATAGACATCCGAGTTGTTTGTCGAGGAGCTGGCTGTGGGGCGAGGTATTGGTGAGCCGGACTGTGTGGGCTACTGCCAGCTGTCAAGGCTTTAGGTCAAAGCTGTAAGGGCTGAGCTCGCGGGCGAGGGGGGTAGTGGTTCTCAATACTTGGTGGCTAACTGCCTACGGTATGGAGACCCCGCTGGCATGGCATCCTTGCGGAAGCAGAGTGGTGTTACGAAAGCTGGCTCTCGCTGCGCACTGACTTGGGTGCTTATGCGGTGAAAGTTGAGGGCTACGATATCCATATTTATTGGGTGTTTATCATTGATCAGCTGTCGTTGCTAACAATAGTCGATAGTAGACCTATTAGAGCTCGGTAACAGTGTCAGCCTATAAATGATACTACCTCATTCTTAATTAAAAGACCAAATGATCAGAGTTTCTTCAGAATAACGGGGAAGCAGGCTGCAATCTTCGAAGTAGCACTCGAATGGCTAATTAATGCGCCGCGTCGCGAATAGAAATAAGCTTACGTCTTATCGTAGTATCATTGAATTGCCGAGTGCGCTTTCAGGTGTGCGGCACGCCGCAGTATGTTGCTCCGGAGGTGATTAACGAGGAGAGCGCGGACTCTTACGGGGTGGAGGTGGACATGTGGAGCGCGGGTGTGGTTCTTTTTGTGCTCCTCGGCGGGTACCCCCCCTTCTACGACGAGAGCGAGCCGAAGCTGTTTGCGGCCATCCAGAAGGGCTATTTCGAGTTTGACGACGACGTCTGGAACAACATCAGCGAACTCGCTAAGGATTTGATACGTAAGCTCATCACTGTGGACCCCAAGAAGCGACTGACCGCGCCGCAGGCTCTGGAGCACCCCTGGGTAACGGGACCGCAGGCGATGGTGGATCTGCCGGGAACGCGTCAAAATATGGAAAATCGGATGAAAAAGAAGCTCAAGGCAAAAGTTCGCTCTGTAATCGCCGCCAACCGAATGAAGCTGCTCGCAGGCGCGATGGGTGCTGCGGCCACTACCAAGCTCGACGACACCGTGCCAGAGGGCAACGAAGAGGAGGAGGACGAGGACGAGCTCTTGCGGGAGCAGGTGACAACGCGCACAGTTGCTGTCGTACTTTTCGTTTATTATTGTTTCAAAACACGCTTCCCTTTTTTTGGGGGGGGGGGACAGCACACTATCGGCTAAACGTTTACACTTTCTTATTTATATACGACTTCAATTATTCCGTGTGTTATTGAGAATTTCTGCAACATGTGTCTGTTCCTCTTCATGGTACTTTGGGTTCCTATCCCAGTGATGCTTTGCAGGAGGGCAG
This sequence comes from Tetraselmis chui, assembly GCA_026401115.1. Classification (NCBI taxonomy): domain Eukaryota; kingdom Viridiplantae; phylum Chlorophyta; class Chlorodendrophyceae; order Chlorodendrales; family Chlorodendraceae; genus Tetraselmis; species Tetraselmis chui. The sequence goes on from JAPMLY010000854.1 coordinate 49,114, forward strand.
CGCCGAAGCTGTGGCATGCCTCCCTTTTCCTCGGGCTTGTAGGCCCGTGGGCGATAATTCCGCCTTGATTTTCCCCTATTTCTGTTTGATGGTTTCCAATCCTATTTTGTGTAAAGGGATTACAAATATAATATTCCACTTCGCTGGTGGATTCGTAGTAAATGTCTATATTTTTTAATATGATTTGGTGTTTAACGTTACTACATATACGTCACTTCAACGATCGTCACCTGTAGCCGCGCAGTCGCGCGATCTTTGTTTATTAGAGCCGCTCTGCGCCGCACGTTGCCGATATCATATAACCAGTAGCCGCAACCATTTACTACCGCTATCTGTACAGGTACAGGCATGTACTGTGTCGATCGCTGCTGCTGCCGTTACATCGAGTGAACTTCCCATACAGTACCGTACAGTACAGCGGTGCAAAAAACAGCTCTTAACTGTTCGTGTAGCGCCGCCGCGATGAAAGATATTCATCCACACCAACACCAATCCGACCTCGTGATGGTGATACCACCACAAATCACTCAGACAATCAGATAGACCTAATTACATAGCTATACAGATAGACCGATAACCCACCGATAGAAAGGTACGCTAGAGTCCGCCTCCTATTCGTGTGACGGTAAGGGAAAGTAAACGGAAAGGCCACGACGAGTATGGGGCAGGTCGTGGGTGTACCTGCTTCTAGCATTTAGTTTTTGGATGGTTTCCCGTCTTCGACGCCGCCCGCGTTTAATTTATTATTCATGGTCTCCACTGCTTTTTTGTAATCAATATTTGAGTTTAGAGGGTCCGCGAGCCACGAAACTTTACACGGGGTCATTCGTTTACGTTATTTCACCGTGTCACTACTAGACAGGTGCTTTGCTGAACTATTTTATGTAATCAAATCGGATGTATGGTTTGGTATACTAAATGGCCATTTTTGGTTCTTAGCTGAACTATTTTATGTAATCAAATTATATGTATGGTTTGGTATACTGAATGGTCATTTTTGGTGCGCTCTTTATGAATATGTTTCGCGCGGCGGCAATGTTGAGCGCACTGCATGGCTCGATGTCCTTTTTGACTGTCCTTATTCAGTTTAGAAATTTCTAAATGACCATCACTATTTTAATTTAGCTAGTTGCAGTATTTGAAGTATTTATCTTACTTACAATATCGGAAGGTGGTCAGTAATCATTGTAAGTAAGCACCATTAGGAAACCATTTGTCAATATTGAATGTGCAGAGACGCCTATGTTAGCCGCTTGAGCGCCAATTTCTTGTGTGGCCAGGGTGTGAAGGTGGTGGGAGCGCCTATCGCGGATGCGGGAAAGGCGGACGAGGCGCCAGCTGCTGATGCGACAGAGACGTGAGCACCGTCGCGTGAATTTAATCGCCACAACGTAGTAGATGATGTCGCCTTTATTTCCACCCTAAGCGTGGGCATCATGTAACATTTATATTCCTTTCACCTAACGCAACTCAAATTTGGCACCTGCCTGCAGAGCTCTCCTGTTTGTTGCACATGTCATGCTCAACTCGCCATTGTTCATATTCGCATTGCAGAAAGGACATTACACTTAAGAACTATGTCAGTTAACTGGGTGCGGCAGTCAACTGCTCGTTGAGAAAACACATATACACGCCGTGCGAGTGTTCACTTCGCAGGATAGTTGCATTTTAGTGGTAGGCACATTTTTTTATTTTTTGGCAGTCACATTTGTGCGTTGCCTATACATAATCAATGTTGCCATTTATCTCGAGAACCCGCCTTTAACCGGATAACACTCACTGACTGCCAATTGTACCGTACCCGTACCATGCAATAAGTTTTGCTTGTTGCAGACTCGATGGAAAGGAACATCGCAGTAGATTTTTTGGCGTAGTGAGTTCATTTTTCCTAAGGTGGTGTCAAACACATTTAACCGATGCTTTTGGGGCCAGCACTAGAAGTAAATATGAAGTGGAAATATTTAGGGCCAGAGTTGTAAAGTGCAGCTATCGCTCGACCTTCGAAGCCGCAGCGCAACATTACCAAATATTTCCTACATTCTGCAATCACACATTTACTAAATTTTATTTTGATGACTGACGAGGCAGCCGGTGTTCGATTTTAAAATGCGCAGCATGTCATGCTGCAGATGAAAAGTTGAATAAAAGCAATCCATCCATGGCGCCAACCGGCCCCCATCCTCCACGGCGAAGGGATAGTAGTCATGGATTCACTGAACCGAAGGCGTGCCAAGCAAAGTTTGATAAAAGTGAATTGGGCTATGCGATGTCCCGATAGCTTTAATGAATTCTGATGTGACGTGATTGTTGTTGGCGCAACCCGCCGTTGTACTGAATGACTTTCTAGTTTAGCTTCATTGTTTGTAACGATTTCCATTAAAAACGTAATTGTACTTGGAGTTACCATAAAACGGATAGTACTTAAAGACGGGTATGATTTTCACCCTGTATCCCTGCACAATACTTAATAATTGAGTTAAATATGTCGCAAATTAGCCGTGCCTTCAATACCTGTAAGTAAGTATGCTCGACACAAGAAATTATGAAAAATGATGCCAATTGACAAGGAAACGTCGCTCCTCTTTTTTAAACAGTGCGGTGCTCTTCGGGCACACGGCACTGCCCTAAATCTTTAATGGCGTTTGCTCCCCTCGTTTCCGCCTGCACCACTTAAAAAACCGCAGCGCTCAATGTTTCTCAATCATTTGGCAATGCGATGCCCAAATTGTTGGGCAGCCGTTTAGGGTTTCAACATTAACAGCGGTCGATGAGGTTTCACATCGAATGGGGGAACGGATTAGAAGAGGGCGAGCGGAACGGAGCGATCGAGAGCGGCAAAGGGCGCCGGTGGTTGAGCAGCGAAGGCTTCGTCTGTGGTTGCGGGTGCGGGCCGTGGCTGGAGGTTACAACCCTCCGTCTCGCGCTCTCCGTTCGCAAGCTGCGCAACAACACAAAGCAGCGGGGAAGGGTGAGTCCAGCTGAAGTATACGATGCAAATCAAAGGGGAGGAGAGTGTACATGTGTGTATGTGCTTGTGTGTGTGTGTGTGTGTGTGTGTGTGTGCGCACCGATAATTAAGGTGTTCCATGAGACAATTCCACAATGCAATGGATAACCACAACCATGATACCGGAGATGACAGATGCTGAAACCGCCGTGTCGGCTCATGTCAATAACGTGTGCAGTGAGAAATCGGCATTCAGCACTTTCGCCCGTTGCGGCACCCATACTAGACACTTCCTCATCTCCGAACGAAATTTAAAGTTCACATCTCTGCTGCGTTCACGGCATTCACGACAAATCCATATAAATATGAAGTTCATATATGCTGCGTTCACGGCATTCACGACAGATCCACGCTCATCGGTATTCGACGGTGTAAACATTAGTTCAAATAGACGGAAAGATGATTCATGCGAAGACTTTTGTTGTTGCTGTTTTTGTATAAGCAGCGTTAAAAAAATTCTGAAGTGATTAATATAACTTCGCACCGCATTAAGCAATTTCCAATCAATTCAAGACGAAAGCAGTGGAAATCCACGACCAACAAAGAAGGAGAAGAAAATGCAAGTAAGCCTAAGCCCGCGGAGCAGGGAGGCAGCAGGCGACAACAGCCACACCACCCCCATACAAAGCATCGCAAAGATGGGAACCGAACGTGTTATGAAGAGCCACGGAAAGACTTCATTCGCCGCACTCGGTCGTTCATGCCATTAATAAGAGTAAGACGGCTACACGTAAACGTGCACGTCTTGGGTATCCCCCCTACTTTCACCCGCGATTGCAATATGGACTCGAACCATCCTCTTTGGTGCCGGTGGATTCCACTTCTTCCTGTTAATAGATTAAATAAAACCAAATCCCGTAAGAAGCAAGAGAGTGTTGTTAGTTCTTGCTTGGCGATATGTACTAGCGAAGCGGGTAGGCGTGCAAAGCTCTCCATAAATTATGGCATCTAGACTCTGTCGGAGGAAGTAGAGACAGCGGCAGGCGACAAAACACAGCGCAAGTACCTGCAAGTAAAGGTTGCAAAGGCATATTACTAACTAATTGGGGAAACTGAATAGCCGTGCTGGTAGGGATGTCTCGATTTTACTTAGGGTTTCAAAGCCCCCCGTCACGATTCATCAGCCGCCCTACTGTGTTTGCAGAGCAAGCCCAGCAGTTATGTGGAGAGTACGGAAGGGGCATATTTTCGAATATTCTAAGCCATACGTTGTTATGTTGCCTTAGGGGCTTAGAATTTAGGGTTCTTGGGTGTAATATAGGGTTCTTGATCAGCGCACAGTACTGCGCGCTGACAAATTACGAAGAATGCTATAAGGCTCGCTTTTCTAAATGCAAAAGGAGCGGGGTGCATTTATGACCTTCACGACGTAGCTCGGTGGCTTGATACTCCGGTCCACGCTCACCACCGTCCCCTCCGTCCGTTGTCCGTGCTTGACGTACCACACCGCCTCGCCCTTCGAAAACTCGGACGCAGTGGGCGGCACCGCCGTCGCGCGGTAAGGGGGCGCTGCTGCTGCTGCTGCTGCTGCCGCGGATCCCACATCCCGAGCGGTCGCCACCGCGTCCATGCGCCACTGCAGCCCCGCCTGTCGATGCAAGGTTATATTTAGAAAAGCCCCAACCATATTGCGCTCACAAATGCTTTATGTTTAGCGATGGATGATAATTGCCGACAAATATTACTCATTCCTATGCTTAATTCAAATATGAATAGATATCGCATACTTAACTAATTAAGGGATATCATAACAGGACGGATGTCTGTGCGAAAAAAGCTATAAACACTGCTAATTGCGGGTGTGCTCTCGGTTTGTAAACAAGCACGCAGGTATACACCGGCAGCCGACGCGGCGAGGGCTCTCTATCGTCCCTAAACCCTAAATAAACCCTAAATACGTACATATGCCGACAGGGTTTTGGGGGGATCCCTGATCGCGTTTTATGAGTCGATGTCTTTTTCTGCTGAGACATCCCTTTTCTTTGACACACAACAATGACGTGCAATTCAATGACATGTCACGTATTTCCTTTCCCGTACGTAGTGTTGTTCATTTTGGATGTAATCAACTCAAAAACAGTACATTGTGAGTGCAAGCAGGCAGCGCGACAGCAATCATGTACACGTACACGTACTGGCGATGATGATGGGGTGGTTCCAAAAACCGTCAATGCTGAAAATGTATCAAGTTCCCACTAAACTGCTTATTTATAAAAGCGGTGAGAAGCCCCCCCCCCCCCCCCCCCCCCAAAAAAAAAAATTAAATAATAATAATAATAAATAATAACTGATAAAAGAACGCAGTAAATAGATGGTAAATATATGACATAAAACATGAAAAAATGTATAAAGAATATATATACATAATGTTAAAAGTTGTTATTCAAATGCAAATTCAGACGACAACAGAGAACACGAGGGCAAAGAGCAGCTGGAAATGCAAGTAAACTCGACACATTTGACACATTATCGGGTCGGAATGTCCCCAAATAAAAGCTGTTTGAAGAAGACATGCGCATCATCTTCCGTAAAAAGAAGGCACCCGGTATCAACAGCAGACAATTAACTATTTTATGTAATTCAAACTACCGATTTATGATGCAGCTCACAGTTTTCACCTTATTCGCAGAGGCGTCCTCCCCCATCGCTGGCGGCGCGGCCCCAGAGTCGGCCATCTCCTGCAGCAGCCCGGCATGAAGCGCCACCACCTTTCTTAGCGCATCGCTCAGCTGCCACGCCGCCCCCGCCCCCGCCCCCTCCCCCTCCAGCCGCCGCTGTATCCCGTCCAGTTCCCTGCGCGTCTCCGCCTCCCTCGCCTCCGCGACAGCCCTTCGCCCCTCAAACGCCTGCCACAGAAACGCCCACACAAAAAATGCGTTCAAATTTGGGACACCCGATGGTTACCATTGCGATATTTCAATGTTAGGGTTAACGACTTGAGTTTTTCATATTGTCCCTTAAAAACCTAAAACCGCGGCAAACATTTAGTTTTGGTGTTCCTAAATTGTCTGTGATATTCGGGAAAATAGTATAAATTAGATATCTGGATAAATTAGATGCACAGTTCGGACGATGACAAAAATTTCCGCGTCGTGCACTTCATCACCAGCAAAGCTACCTTACAGCCCACGCGCATGCATGCGCACATGCAATCATTTTTTGAAGGAAAACACGCCATAGCGACAGTGGCAGGAGGCGGAAATGACGGGACGGAAAGCAATAATTCGGAGACTCGATGTACTACCTTAAGGTATTTCAACCTCCTCAGCCCCACCCTCCACTCTCAGCGCAACCCACAGTTGTTCATTTCATTGTCCAATTCGCATTGCTCTGACATGCTTATGTACTTGTGTCCAGTTTTACAGATGGTGAGTGCCCTTCACTGAATCATTGCCAATGGGGTTTTGTCAGTTTCATGTGCTGTGCCTATTACCACTATAGCAAGTCAGCTATTGAAGAGCGTTTCATAAAACCCTACACAACCTAACCCTAAATACATCCTATAGAATCAATACCCTAAACGTGCCTTCGGCAACGTACACCTTGTAACACTTACATTGCATTGCCTCATATTGTGTTTCATGAAATTGCGCGTAGCCTCACCCGAAGTTTCTCCACAAGCGACGCCTTTTGAGCCTCCCCGCCGCCCAACATGTCGCGCAGCTCCGCCACCCGCGCCTCCGCTGCTTCCGCCTGCCGCTGCGTCTCCTCCGCTGCGCCCTCGTCGCGCACCACGTCCTCCACCCTCACCTGCCACGCCACAACGACCCCACGTTTGCAAATGTCACATTGGAAAAGAGCACACCCGAAAATCCCATTGTCAGATTTGATCACAAACTTAACAGAGAAAATCAATAGCACAATAATAATAAATTAACGGTTCGCTAAGATGTATTAAATAATATTTGGTGCTACAACTGGACAATCGCGGTACGGAAAACAAAAGCGGAGTATATGCTCAAGTTCTGGGGGTTTATCTTAGTATTAGCGATATGTGTCGCAGCAATAGAGTTCTGCCCATTAATATATGATACGGTGGGTTCATACTTAACCTACTGCGCATTGATACGATGGGTAGTATGTGGGTACATCTAGATTTGTTTACACAGATACCATATATTGAAGGACCCAAATAGCAACTCAAGATGGGCAGGCAAGGGTTGCGCTAAAGGCTGCCAGTTAAGAATGGCGGCAGAAATTGCGCAGCACATAACGCGATCTTTCACAGGCGAAGTGAAACTGCCAACGAAAAAAAACGCAGATACAATGTCTTTGACACATAAAGAAAGAAATTTGCCTAAATGCTCAGATATCGGGGGAGACGTATTTGGTCTGCTGTCATTGAAGGGTAAAATTGCATATGAAAAATAAAATCATAGTCCACGCTGCCACCGAGTTCACAATAAAACTACAAACCCAAATAGCATAACCAAACCCAAACCCTAAAAGCAATAGTTATTCTCACCAAGTTTTTTTTGATTTTTTGAAGACAGAATTGATAACTACGGATTGTAGAAAGGGGCAACTTTGTTCCGGGGGTAGAGAGGGGGCTTCGTTACGCTGGAGAGGTGATGTTTCTGTTGGTTGAGCTCGTCAAAGCGGCGCTGCGCCTCTTCTTTGTGCTCCATCGCCTCCTCAATCTGCGCCTCCAGCGCACTCGCACCTTCCGCGGCTTCCGTCGCCGCCCTGTCGCACAGACACCCACCCAACCGTGCCTCAAATTACACACCTCCACACAGCGACGGTGTGCTCACCAGAGAACGTAAAGGCACACGAAAATCCCCACGCTCCCACAATTTGAAGTCCAAATAATAATATCGCAAGGACAATCCAGATGCTTGCGGTGTGCTTTCAAGTGAATCCGAAAAAACATATTCTGAAAACCAATCCGAATCTCCTTTCGCCATTCTGAGACTATCGTCGATCAGTTTAGCTACAAAAAGATGCAAAGCAAATTTGTTATCAAGTTCTTATTGACTTTGTAAATGTATATAGACGTAGACTTTAGATTCACATTTCCCAATCGTTTTTACATAAACAATCGACGGAAGGGCGCTGAAAAAACAATTCAGCTCCTCGCAAAAAATATGAATATTTGCACGATTTTGAGCATACATAAATCATGCAATATGTAATTCCCGTTCTTTATTGAGCACCAATGTATATCTATCTTTGCGCGCGCACGTGTGTGTGTTTGGATGTACGTCGGCAAGTGTGTGTGTGTGTGTGTGTGTGTGTGTGTGTGTGTGTGAGAGAGAGAGAGAGAGAGAGAGAGAGAGAGAGAGAGAGAGAGAGAGAGAGAGAGAGAGAGAGAGAGAGAGAGAGAGAGAGGGGGGGGGGGGGGGGGGGGGGGGGGGGGGGGGGGGGGGGGGTTGCTGATAGACGAAAAATGCACCGTTTACATAATAATAATTCGTCGACTTCCCATCGGGAGAGCAAAAATATTGCCGTCAAAAAAAAGTATGGCAGAGTACATGCGAGCACTTCATGAGTATTTGGTCTCTGCGGGATTTTCGACTTTTTCCCTCCCATAAACCAATTTAGGTACACAAGGAAAACGGTGATGCTGACCTGAAGGTAGAAGACCAATCTGTATTCGGAGCAGCATTGACGGCGAGCTAAAGTAATAAAAACATACATTTCCGCGAGTACGGTCGTCAATCGTATATACCCTCGATTGCCACTCGAAACAAAACCATTCTCAAACAAAAGCCCTTGTAAAAGAACACGCGCCACAACCATTCATTTACTCGTTGAATAAGGCTGCGAGGGAAAGTGGATGGGACTCACGCATGCAATTTCTTGTAGTCCGCCTCCAGCTGCGCCGCCTCCTGCACTGTCCGTGCGCTGCCTTCGAGCTGCAACAGCTGCCCTTCCACTCGTCGCCTGTATAGCGTCACCTCCTGCAGCCCATCCCAACCATTGCACATCGACAGTGAGACCATCGCGCCGGCCGAACTTTTCCATTTCGGTTTCATATGTTTTCGTCCTCAGCGCAAGAATAATCGCGACATTCGTGCATTACATTCCGGTGACGACCCATATACCCATGAGAACAAATCACGCACGCAAATACACACACATTCACACATGCACACACACACACACACACACAAACACTCACATACATACACACTCAAACACTCACATACATACATACATACATACATACATACATACATACATACATACATACATACATACATACATACATACATACATACATACATACATATCATTTGGTTTCGACGCTAAAAACGAATAAGCGCAACATGAAAAGATGTCCCTTCGTCCGGAAAAGGAAGTGGCAAGAACCGCAATCTACTTTGGAGATGGACGTCACCGTAAGTCCATAGGATATGAATACTAGCCATTCCTGATGTGAAAACGCCTGTTGCTTGCCCTCTTTGCAAACTTATGTAAACGAACGCCTAAAGATTTTGCAAAGGAAAATGCCAGATGGAAAATACATAAAAAACGGATCATTGAAATGGGTAAATTCAAAGTAGGAAATATCACGTGATTTAGAGTCCATTGACCTTACGGCACATGGATTGACAAATACCAAGATTAAGACCAAACAGCTTTATCAAACTTGTTAGTTCACCTTCTCCTTTCACTAGAGTCACAGTAAGCATAGGTAACGGAGGAGGAAAGGGAGCCGCGCCAGCGATGACGAATGCTGAAAAAATTTGTAAAAAACATAATTTCAAAATAACAAGCCATTACATAATACAATATGCAGGTACATTCAGCACAGCAAATTAACAGGGTTGACATGAGAGGGTGCAGGGTTGGCAGTCATGCCTGCAGCGAGTGCTCGAAGAAGGCCTTCTTGCGGTGCGGGAGATCGGCGGGGTCGGTGACACCGTACGCCTGCATGTCCTCCGTGGGGCCCATGTAGGAGGGGGGCGGCGGCGGGGCGGCTGAGGAGGGGCCGCTGATGAGGTGCTGCGGCACCCCCAGCGACGCGCCCAGGCTCGCAAAGGCGTCGTTCACCGCAGAGATGGCGTCCTGCCGGAAAATGACACCAATGGGTGACGGTTCTCACTCCCGATGCAAAACAAATCACTAAGTATGGCCAAAGACATTCGATTCAAATGAATAAGAACGATATTAAATCTCCTGTTTGCAATCAGAAATCCATTCTAAACGATAAAAACTAAAACGAATGGGATGGGGCATTTGGGAATTACACAACGGCACGCGAAAAATGGGATTGCGTAAAATAGGGGAAAGACTTAAGCACGACAGGGAGAACGGGGTGATAGGTTTTATTACATGCACATACTGTTGGGCATGGTACATGAAGGGTTTGAGATATACAATATGATGCGCCCATTGATAAGTATACCCTTCCATAACCCTAATACCAACCAGTGTTACTGAATAACGTGATCACCCGATTTGCGTCATGAAACAACTCGTCCCTCATTTGACCGCAGGAAGGTGTTTGAGTCAGAAAAACAAGCATCGCACTCGGACAACGGTTCTATATGTCTCACAAAATCAAACTATGTCGCATGAAAATATTACACAGGCGACAGACCAATCACTGGCGGCGGTGATTCTTGCGCTTGAGAAGGCGTAATATAGTTATTTAACAGACATCGCAACGTCAAAAGCTCACTGGCTGCACTTCATCGCGATCATAAATCGAGAGCGCAAGATCGAGGATCTTATTAGGGTCTTTAGGATTTATGAGATATCCCTATATTTGGCTTTTCAAAAAGTGTCACACCTGCAGGACAATAATCCAATTTTATCGGGAATCCAGCCCCGGAACATGCTGAGCAAACCTGCCACGCTGCTACATGCGAGGTTGGTATCGTATCTTTCCAAATATAAATGGACAAATAAATAAAATGTTTAGAAAGCGAGTGATGCAAAACAAGTAGTGAAGAGGGGGCGATCGCCTCATTACCAACCTCGTTCGGAGCTTGCTGATGCGGATGCGCCTGCTGGTGCTGTTGCGGCTGCAGCTGCGGGAGCGAGGGCTGGCCGGGTGGGGCTTGACGTGGCGGGAAGGCACCGGGGGCGGAAGGGATGGCAGCGGGGAGCGGCAGCCCGCGCCTGGCGCAGTCGAGGAGGTAGTGCGCGGTCACAAACTCCTGCCGGCTCAAACTACCTTGGTTGCCGGCCACTAGCGACCAGATGCGGCCGAGGGTCTCGCGAGGGAGGCCGGAGCTGGAGAAGACGGGGAACACAGCGCCGCCCTGGATGAGGATAAGGAGGAGAATGTCAACCACTCGCCGAGACATCAAAGCCGTTATTCGAACGCATCGTTAATGATTTTTTCCCTTTGAAACTGTAATCGCGTCATTATATGTCATTATCACTAAATGTGCAGAATAGTCAAGCAAAGCAGTTACTCCTGATTTCTCAAAGTTCGTAGGGTTTAGAGTTCACTTGGCTTGCTGGTATCCGGTTTCGCCTCGCTATCGCCCTCTCAGCTATTCTGAGAAATGGGGCTGTGCTTTATACGACGATGTAGATGGTAAGTGAGAAACTGAAAACGATTTTTGCATCGGCGTGCGTGTGGCGTTTGAGTGTGCGCGTGGTGGTGCGTGCCTGTGTCTCTGTATGTGATTTTCTATGTGTGCGCGTATAATCTCTTAACACGCATGTCCGGATGTGGATGCATGGGTCCGTAAACATACGCAGGTATTTGCGTGATGGCGTGGACACTTGACTATGTGTGCAAATTGTTTGTGTACGTATTTTCAATGCATGTGTGTGTATGTTAACGTGTTTATATGTGTGAGTGTGTGCGTGCGTGAACGCCAGTGAGTGAGTGAGTGTGTGAGTGAGTGTGTGTGTGTGTGTGTGTGTGTGTGTTTGTGTGTGTGTTTGTGTAACAAGGCTTCAATAAGTACATACAATTTAGCAGAGCTTGTTTCGGATTCTGTGCTAAGAGGCGATACCTGCACCGCCCCGGAACGCTGTGTATCCAGGCGCTCGTAGACCGCGACGTACTGGCGCTCCTCTGCGTCCGTCATCACCGGCAGACCACTACCGCCGCCACCGCCAGTCGGCCCAGAGGGTTGCCACCCACCACCAGTGGGTCCTGAGGGTTGGTACAGACCACCTGTGGGCCCTGAGGGTTGCCAGCCACCTCCTGTGGGTCCTGAGGGTTGGTATAGACCACCTGTGGGCCCTGAGGAATGCCAGCCACCACCTGTGGGTCCTGAGGGTTGCCACCCCCCCGGTTGAGGCCGCCCAAAGCTGCCTGTGGCACCGCTGGCAGGGAAGGGGGCGGAGTTGGGCTGGTTGAAGTAGCCGCCGGTCGCACCGGAGGCGGGGAAAGCGCCCTGCGGCTGCTGTTGGGCGCCACTGGAGAGGCCAGCCATGCGCGGGGGCGGCAGCTTTGGGCCCAGCCCCACCATAATCTGGCGCGCGGCTTGCGGATTGATATTGCCTCCGCTTTGCTGCAATCAGAAAAAGCATCACAGTTAACAGTAGCGTATTCTGCATGAGAGTTTTTTTTCCCCAACACGCTCAGATATGTTGCACAGATGCACACGCTTATCGACGGACACAAGTCACTCTTTTACATACTCGCGATCCTGGAAGCACACAACAAATACAAAAGCATAGACATACGTGCACTCACGCACACACACACACACACACACACACACACACACACACACACGGCTTGGGCTGCTGTAGTAACATCCATCCCGAGAAGAGCGAAAACGCACTCAAAATGTGTGTATTAAGCCCGGAAACGGGATAAAGGACCGATGAAGGCCTCACCACAGAAAGCCCCTTCGGAAAAGTAGAGCAATCTTGCAGAACATACTACACTGCATCACACAGCACTGTAATATGGCACATAACACTGAACTATAAAAGATCAACAACCGTAACACGCCAGTGACCTCTCATAATGACCTCTCATAATGTCCTTCTCATCCTAATTTTGGGATCAGACTGGGAAGTGTGAGCAGAGCGCCGAGCCATTTTTCAAACGAATGCAAATCAGTTGGCACTAAAATCGCCAATCAACGAGTGCCCTACGAATCCACCCCACCTGCCCCCCACCACAAATAACTCCAAATTGCACCATTGCCACCCCCGGTTCTGTTCTGCCTGCCTACGCGTGCATGCGGCATGTCCCCATAGGTGAACGCCAGCATGTGTGCATGCAAATACGTTCGTTTTGACTTAATTTGTGTGTGTGTGTGTGTGTGTGTGTGTATCTGCCTATGTACGTGTGTGCATGCTACCTTAAACAATTCGCGATTGGAAGTGTGAGTGATCCGAAGATTTTTGTCCTTACATTCAAATCTGTGTGTGTACTTTTGCATATATACATCCTTGTGTGCGTGTGAGTGTATGTGTCTGTTGTCCCTGCGTCTGCGTCTGTGTCTGTCTGTGTGTGTATGCCTGTTGCTCCTGTGAGCATGTCTGCTGTCAACTTGTGCGTGTATGTGCGCATCTGCCTGCGTGTTGTCTCTCTATTTATGTGATTGTGTTTGTGTGTGTACGCGCCGTAGCTATGGGTATGTGCGTTCGCCTTGGGCCTTTGTGTGTGTGTGCGTGTGTGTGTGTGTGTGTGTGTGTGTGTGTGTGTGTGTGTGTGTGTGTGTGTGTGTGTGTATGTGTTGTCCCTGCGTCTGTGTCTGTGTCTGTCTGTGTGTGTATGCGTGTTGCTCCTGTGTGCATGTGTGTTGTCAACTCATGCGTGTATGTGTGCATCTACCTGCGTGTTGTCGCTCTATCTATGTGATTGTGTATGTGTGTGTGTGTGTGTGTACGCGTCGTAACTATGGGTATGTGCGTTCGCCTTGAGCCTTTGACTGAGTGTGTGTGTGTGTGTCTGCGTGTGTGTGTCTGCGTGTGTGTGTGTGTGCGTGTTCTATCTTGGTGTCTGTGTTTGTGTGCTGCCTCTTTGGGCGTTAGTAAAAGCAGGTGTGTGTGTGTGTGTGTGTGTTTGTGTGTGTGTGTGTGTGTGTGTGTGTATGTGTGCTGCCTCTTTGGGCGTTAGTAAAAGCATGCGTGTGTGTGTGTGTGTTTGTGTGTGTTTGTGTGTGTGTGTGTATGTGTGTGTGCGTGTGTGTTGTCCCTGCGTGCGTGCGTGCGCAAGAGAGTGAGAGTATGTGTGTGTTGGCCCTTTGTGTGTGTGTGTGTGTGTGTGTGCTTGTGTGTACTGCTTTTGGAGTGGGTCGGGAGTATTACTCATCCAGTTGTGTTCCTCACCTGCGCCAGGGACACCAGTTGCATGGCCGCGCTAAACTGCGGCTTGCTCAGCGCCGCTGCCCCCGCGGACGCGATCTGCCACACCTGTCGATCGTAACGCAAGCCGAACGCCATCAGTCAGCCACCAGATAGCAAGCGCCCTATCTACACACCAAAACCACCCGTGACTTCCGCACAGCCCCTCTCCCGACATCCGCCGACTGTCCGTGCTTATTCGGATCTGCTTCCCAGCGAGTGCTCAACTACTGATCTTAGCGCTGAGCGTGTATTTTGGTTTCCAGCGCACCTGCGCCAGCACCGGCTGCGGCAGCTCCGACCGTTTGAAGAACTTGACCGCCTCCGCGCCCCCCACCTTTCCATCGTTGTCCTCATCCGCGAGCCGGAACCACTGCTCGTAGAGCGAAAAGTTTTCGGTGCCCATGGTCGGCGCTCGCGGCGGACGACCGGCTGACTAGAGCCGTCCAATTGTGGAAATAAGACACGGAACTGGACAGCCGAGGACGCGGGTTGCCTTCGTTGCCGCACTGAAACTGAGTCAGGTGTCGCTAGCGGTTGGAAAACTTTGACCTATAATCCGGCGACGACCCTCCTTCACGCACGGCAGGGTAAGCAGTGCGGGGGAGCAGCGCCAGGCCAGATGAAGGCATGTTCCGAGTTCTGAGCCGCAGCTTGTGGAGTGGGGCGGGTTGACTGGCCATCATCGGGTGCCGACTGATGCCAACACTAAATGTACGGGTACAAACACATCGAGGACTGATACTGCACAATGAATATATGAGTATCGACCACCTTCCTGTTCCTCGGGCTTAGGTTTTTTCTTCCTTTCTTTCTTTTTCTTGCTTGGTGGCCTCCACTGCTTTTTCTTGTAAGAAATTTTTAAATATTCAGTATCGACGTACCGCCACCGCCCAGCAACCGCGCTTATAATTGATGGTGATGAAAATACGTACAGTGATACAGGTAACTGTATAGGTAATCTTGGTTACAAAAAACCTAGATGAGCACGGACAGGGAAAGTGGGAGGGGAAACAAAAGGGCAAGAGTGACAAGAGGATCACGGAATCCAAAGGACGGCAAAAGGAAAGCACTACATTGTGCACAAACCTAGCAGATTAACCTAAAGAAACTCCTAGGCCACGCCGAGAATGCAACACGTGGAGGCGACAAGCGGCGCCTCACGCGCCGCTCGAGGAAGCACGGGGACGCTTGCGGCCCATGGCGCGGGTGAAGAGCGCCGTGGCAGAAGAAGGCATCCCGGCCGAGGAAGAAGCGGCCTCCACGCCGTCCGCAGCGGCGGACAAACCGCGCAAGACGTTGTCCGCGTGAGCAACATGGACGGCGAGAGAGACCTTTCGACGCCAAGAGGCCAACAACTTGCCCACATGCATCCATGTAGATGCGGCTGCCTGCTTGGCTAGCTCCGTCAAGAAAGCCGTGGCGTGGCCGCCGAGAGTACCAAATTCCGTGACAGCAAAGGGAATGAAACGGATGTCGGGCCGACTCCTCACCCCTTCGGAGTACTTCTCGAACTTGGTCTTCTCAGCACGGCGGAGAGCGACTTCGAGTGACGGGGGGCTAGAAACGCCGAACAAACCGGAAACCACGGCATCCAGGGCAAGTTTTGAGCCTCGGATGCCGTGATAGTGCAAGACACCCACATCCGCGGGGAGACCGTCGTTGCCGTTGGGGAGTTGAACTAACATCGTGGGATTTGTGAGAACCTCGACGCCAACCCC
The DNA here is from genome assembly GCA_026401115.1 of Tetraselmis chui. Taxonomy (NCBI): domain Eukaryota; kingdom Viridiplantae; phylum Chlorophyta; class Chlorodendrophyceae; order Chlorodendrales; family Chlorodendraceae; genus Tetraselmis; species Tetraselmis chui. The sequence continues at coordinate 65,062 of JAPMLY010000854.1, forward strand.
GAGTGCGCCACGAACCTCGGAGATAATTTCAGCAAGGGCCGTCACTAACCAAGAGTGAGCAGTGTGGACCGAAGCATCTCCGCTGCATCGAGCCAAATGGTCCGCGAAAGCAGTGGCCCACGCATCGTCCGACATGTCTACACCCGCCGACGAGAACGCACCCCGAATAGCTTGAACCGAGAGATGGCAAGAAGCACAAGCAGTGGGGGAGCGTAGAGTAGAGAGGATGCGGGATGAGGGTAGGCCGAAGATGCGACAGACCGCGACGCGGAAAACTGCGTCGTAGTGCTGAGGGAACTTATCACGGAGCTCGCCCAAGCGACCGGAAGTAGGCGGGTCCGAAGCCAAAAACCCAAGGGCGCCGTGGCCGAGACGAGATACAAAACGCCTAGACTCGGGCCGAGCGCGGTTGGAAAACGTGGGAGCGAGCTTCGCGAAGCGAAGCAAGTTGACGCGCTCACTGATGTCGGCTTGTAGCTTTGGAAAGATGTCCGTGGCAAAAAAGTACGACGAAAAAATCGAAATAAGTACGCAGCAACTACATAAAGTCCTCCATGGCTGGAATGGATTTCGCACCTTCGTATATGAAAAATGTAACCACGCGTCGAATTGATTGACAATTTTTTTAGAATCTTAGGCAATCCTTGGGCGCCCGCCAGCAACATGGGTTGCTGCGCAGACATTTACGGGGGCGGATCTGAGCACTACCAGGCGTGCGAACTTGGACCTATCGCGCCCGCACCCGTGCGACACGTTCTATCTTTCAAACACACGCCGTGCCGGTTAGACGAAATCAGTAACGGGCTCAAAGCGCTGCAATACAAATGATTGTGCGACGGTCGGGTTAATTTGATGCATAGGCGACGGAGGGAGGAGGTATTGGGCATGCCGATGTGGGCCGGCAAACGCACGAAATTGCATATGTAGACTTACCACCGTAATGTGCACAACCCAACCAAAGGGCAAGCCGCGTTCGGCCACAGTGTTCAAACACTCATAACATACTCAAATGAGCTCCAAACGTTATGGAAGACGTACTGTTGGACTTGGCTTTTCAATTTGTGCCCAACACATGCAATCCCGGGTTCACATACCCACATATAATTTTGCCAATTTGGGTGGTGAGGCCAGCAGCTCTGCGGAGTTGAAGGGTGATAATGATGGAGGAGAGTATTGACATTTGTGGGTGTTGGTGTATAGAGTGAGGGCTTAGAAGTTAGAATGTAATTGTGAATGAGACGTACAAAGCATACAATACAGCCGGATAATAACGCGAGAAATGCACTTTTTTTGCCAATGGGTGCTAGTTCGGCGCGGTTGATGATGTGCGATGGTGGGGTGGAGGTGACGGGGGTTTTGGGGAAGGTGACTAAGGGGTGGGTGGCAGCAACTCCGAGGGATGAGGAGTTGCCTTTTTTAGAGCCGTAAGTGTAAACCAAAGTTTCTAGTTATGGGCCATGTTGCAAGACTGGGTGGAAGGCATATTGTGCGAAGTAAGGGGTGAATAAGTAACGGGGTGTGTGATGGATGATGGGGAGAGTTGAATTCAGGTGGCATAGAGGTTGTGATCATCAGATGTGGGGGAGTTGTGTGTGCTTGTGATGGGGGTGGGAGGGTGGTGGAGTGTATTTCTTCAATGGTAGAGGCTAGGATTTCCAATTCATGGAGGGATGGAAGGAGGTCGAGGGCAGGGATGCTGCAATCGAGGTATATATCCACACCCCCTATGGGGCCAAAGGGGGTGGGGGGCTACTAGGGATGCATATCCGCTGGTCATGTGGGAGGAATGTATTTCTATCGAATGGTAGGTGGTCTAGGAGGTGTTTGTACATAGGGGAGGTGCATTCCACGTGTCGATAGGGAATGTGTAGCCAATGGGGTAGATTAAGATGGTGGCCGATGGTGTGTGTGGCTCGAGGTTGTGGTCATTGGTAATTCTATGTTTCGTGGCGGCGATGCTCATAGTCGGGTGGTCGTATTCAGGATTGGCTATATCAGTAACCCATTGCCATTTGAAGTGGACATTACTTCCGCTAGAAGAGGATATTGTGTCTTCCTCGTATAGAGGAATTGGTAGGTCAAATAGCGCCGTGATTTGTTAAGTGGATCGTAGTAAAGCTCCATGGTGGTGTTGAAGGCTAGGCGGGGGGGGCGGCGAGGAGGTCTTCACGAGCGACCCATGTGTTATTATGTTTGTCGCCGGGGTAGTGTTGCCTATTTTAGGATTTATATAAATCCGAGTGACTAGTCGATATGGTTCTTAGTCGAATGGGAGGGAGGTGAGCTCGAGACGAAATAGGAAGTATAGGTCTGTGGCGCGTTGGAAATGACCACATAGAGGGCAACGATGCGTTGGGTAGCATAAGAAGCGCTATGTATTATGACCCCCCACACATAGGAATTTTGCTTGGTATGAGAACTGCTGTTGGGTGAGTTCACTTTGGTGTTTGTGAATGCTTTAGAGGGCGTGGCTAAGTTGGGCTACGTGTAGTATGCGACAGGGATTGATAATGTGGGCAAGGGGCGTGGTAGTGGTGGTCTTGATGTGCATGACGAAGTGTCGTTTGATGTTTGTGTATATGCGATGAATGAACTGGTGGAGGACCCGTCGGGTTACTTTTGAGCTCTAACGACCATATTTTATTTTCCAAGTCGGAATTCAGGGCTGTGGAGTACGTGAACGAGGGGGCATGCAAGTTCGCTGCAATGGTGGCGAGATTATGAGCGAGGTCATTGCTCATAGATCCATTATGTGTTTTGCTTTTGCCAAGGTGTGTTAGTATCCCGAAGTCGTATCGATGTTTGTTCTTTTGTTGGATGGAGTGAAGGGCATGCGTACGAAGGTGGTGTCATAGCGAGGTTGGGACCCCAAGGTATTTCTGGATGAGACGGAGGGAGCATGCGCTATCAATGATAACGTGAGCGGCGACCGAGTCCAAACCGACATCAATGGCGGCTAGTTCCGCTATGGTAATTGTGGATGGAAAGGCGGGTGGAGCATCAACAACATCCACGTCATATCCCGCTACATGACACATCCAACACATGGGCAGACAAGGTGAACATAGACATGATCAACGACGAATGGCAGCTCGACCCTGCCCTCTTTGCAAAGATAGACGCCCAATTTGGTCCGACCACGATCGACCGCTTCGCGTCGGCCTTCAAAATACTCATATCCCGCTACAAAGTAGAATGGGTAGGGCCTATTTGCGAAGCGGTTGATGCCTTACATCTCTCCGACGCGCACTGGCGCAAAGATAACAGTTGTTGCAATCCCCCGTGACCCCTCTTACCCGGCCTCGCGCAAAAATAACTGTTGGACGCTACATTGGGAGACGCCGATGGTAAGGCAAGGCATTATACTACGTACACGTTTGCCGAGTAGGCCTCCCACGCGACCGTAGTCACTGAAGCGTGCCATAATTGGTTTCGTCCATGGCGGTGACATGAGCGCGGATGATACGCAAGCCTCAACGGCCCGTTACCATCCTCCGGACTCCTTGACGGCATGGTCCTACATGTGCCGTGGGATAGTCATCGCAACATTAACCATGTTCGTCACGAGAGAGAGCCGGTCAACTTTTCAGAAGATTGCTACAAGATTAAGTCGTGTTCCCTGCCGCCTAGAAATAATCGAATGCACCAACCCATGGGCTGACCCTAATACTCTATGCGACCCTGATTGAAGTTGATCTTGGGCACACACACCCTCGTGGTTAAGACACTTTAAAAACTTTGAATATTGAAAATAAGCACAGCGCAACACTGAAGTATGCTTTGAGTTTAGGCCTTGAACCGCCTACTCCAACCTCTCTTATGACAGTGACCACACCGCCTAAATCATACTCTTAAATTATTTATTTCTATTTCTTTATGCAGACAAGTATGAAATATGATTTATCGCTAGTCTCCATGGCGAGCGCGGCATGCTCTAGCCGCTGCGAAGGCGATGATCAGCATGCGCTTGTCGAAACGGGCCTACATGATCTCTACTCATGTGCGACTACGTTCGTGCCGGAGTTGGAAGGGAGGCAAAAGAAAAATACCCTTCCCAAGGTTGTCGACGGTCCCGTCTCGATCAATGCACACCCTCGTCCGAGATACTCTATGCTCCACCCGTCGCAGCTCTCCTCCTAGCGTAGACTAAGCTTCCCCTGCGGGGGCTGAGATGGAAAAGAAGTCCATAGCTTTGGACGGCGTCTACTTGGCGCTCTTGCCGTCGCGACATATTTTCTCATGTCCTATGTCCGTCTCCGTTTTTTTCCAACACATATGTTCGATTGTGATGAGTCGGTCCGTACCCTTCCCAAGCGGTTTACCCTACCAAGGGGGAGCCTCTTTTAGCACTGTGCCGTCGCAATAATCTGTAGCACACTTCTTGAGGCAATCATGCGGATGATTTGGTACCGAATAGGGGAGGGATCGGTCAAACACATGGACCGAAGCGCCGTCCGCAAAATGTGTCGGGTGAGGAAATTTGTAACCGAAAACCCTCCGTACGGCGTTTTCCGGCGGCGGTCAATCCTGAGGAACTTCGCCGCTAGACCGTGCCGCTCATCCGGCTGCAACCCTCGTATGGCATGCTTCGCGTCGTACCCCAACCTCATCGGGGGCTCAACATCCAAATGGCTAGTCGTCGTCCAGCGAGCGCCTTGTCATTGCGCTACTAACCGGTTGTTGGCCGCCTGCTCCAGCGCCCGCCTTCCGCCGCTGATCCGTATGTACCCTCCTCGCCGCCAAACGACTCATGAGATACCGGCCCTATTAGTACAAGCATCCCGTTGCCTAGTACTTATGTACAAGGTAGCTATTTGTCATCCTAGTACTTAGTGTTATGCTATTAGCGGTACTCTATTCCCTATTAGTGGCGGTCGGCCGGCCCTGCCGGTGCCTTCGCCGGCCGCCATCTCTCTCCTCTCACTTCTCTAGTCACCACAGCCGGCCCCCTTGTGGGGCCGGCACGACCTCCGTGTAACTATCCGTTCCCAACTCTAACATGCCCCACTCCATGAGGATGTGAGTATTCAAGGAGTATGCAATCTTAAAAGTTAAAAAGTAATGTTAGACTGCCCGAGCGGAAGATCTTGGCGCGGGTTGTAAAATTAATATTTTTAAAGCCCTCGGTACCGAGGCTTTCTTCCCGACGGCTGTTGATCGAGCGGATCACACCTGCCACATTCATCCCATCTATCTCTATTGAACCATGCAAACACAGTTAGTGTGGAAGATAACTTACGCAAACGTAGTTACAGTCACAGTCCCGCAAACGGAACATTTACGGCGACAACCAGCCTACAGGCGTGGTGTCGGGACAACACAAGTGAGTGAGCTGTAGCCTAGCGACATCTCTGTACCGAGTCAAACAGTTTATCGGTATGTCCGATCTAGACATGTACTAATCATATCTAGAGTAGCTTACAATAGCTATCTGCAACTAATACGTATGCGGTATTACTTACAACACTCCCCCTGCAGGTAGCTACGGGATGAAGCGTTGCATTGGGTCTTGTCCTCCAAGGACCGCACTTCGGTGTCTTGCCAATGCAGGTTATGGGAGGAGCTTGGTGAGCATGTCAGCGTCGGCAAAGCCTGTGAGTTGGATGTTGTGGTCCAGGCCCCTCCCCAACGTCAGGCGCATGTCGATGGTGCCATGAAGGTAGCGGAGGACCTTTTGCAGAGCGTGCCAATGTGCCTCCGTGGGTGAGGCTTGGGCGGCGCCAAGGATGCGTAAGACCGTGGAGACACCGGGGCGCGTGCAGACGGGGGAGTAGTGGGGGCTGCCCCAGAGACTGGGGTGGACGTCTGGGTCAAAGTCGGGGGTTGCGTGTGTCGGTCGGCCGATGACTATGGGGTCAATGGTGGGGCGACGACGGCCACGGGGGGTGTGGTCGCCACGCTGGGCTGGGTAAGAATGCTGTCCATGGAAGAGAAGAGGTGGGCCACCGGGAAAGGGAGAGCGGCCGGCCATGGAAGGCGGCGGGGCGTACGGGTGATGGTGGTCACGGGAGGGGGGGACGCCGTGAGAGGGCGCCTCCGGGATGAGAGGTATGGGGTGGTGAAGGGCATATCCAGCGGGGGGGTAGGGGTGGTGGTGGTGGGAGTTGTTCAACCGCGATGTCGTGATGGGAGGGGTCGCGGTGTAGGGCAGAATCAGCGGGGGGGTATTGGGGGGGTGGTTGCAGGTGTTCAACTACGAGTTCGGGACGCGAGGGCTCGCGGTGCGCATCGGGACGGCGCTGTGCGACGGCGGGGTCGCCAATTGGAGCTGCAGCGGTAGCAGCAGACAAGGCTGACTGTGCGTCCTGTGGGGCGTAGCCATGCTGGGGATGCACAAGCAGGGGGAGGGTGTGCACGACGTGGCTGTCCCGAAAGTGTCCGAGCTGAGCATCGTGGCGGCGCTGAGGGACATGGGGGTGCGGAGTAGCACCCGCAGCAGGAAGAGCAGCAATGGCGGCCGACCGCGAGTCGAGGTACGCTTCAAGGCGCGTCAGTTGCTCAAGGAGCAGCGCGAGAACACTCTGGGTGGTATCGACATTGCTCTGCTGAGAGCCTGGGTCACGGGAATCATGAGGCGAAACAAGCGGAGTTTTCGGCGCCATTTCGACAGAGGGCGAAAAGGAAAGAGCTGAATAAAAAACAGGCAGCGGTAAAAACCGCTAGCCGGACTCGTGCCTAACAGCGGTTTGCAAAGAGACGGCCTGATGCCCGCCGACCCCTCGGCCTGTAGCCCCGGGGTGTCTCAGTGCACCTTCTTTGTATCCTCCACCCAGTGTGGGGCACAAGTCGAGGCCAAGGCCAGGACAGGTGGAGCGCTGCGCTAGTGGCTGAGTCGCTAGGATAATATAAAAATAGAAAGGTAAGCTACGGCTGGCGTGCAACATGTGGATGCGTATTCACCCGATGGTGCGCCCCCCCCGTTCTCCAGCTTGGACCTGTGTGCACCCTGTCCACACACGACGGGTGCGTCGGTGTGGGTGGCTGGCTATCTCCGTCGAGTGGCTGACTTAAGAGGTGTGGTGGCGGGTTTTAAATCGCAGTTTATACTGGCGATACCGCCGACTACAAGTTGAAAGTACTAGGTGTCTAGATAAACTTGCCTTCTGCGGGAGAGCTGTCGATCGCAGCTCGCCGAACCAGGTTGTCGCGCGTGAGTGACGTGAGGCGGGGGCCCATAACCTATTGAACCATGCAAACACAGTTAGTGTGGAAGATAACTTACGCAAATGTAGTTACAGTCACAGTCCCGCAAACGGAACAGTTACGGCGACAACCAGCCTACAGGCGTGGTGTCGGGACAACACAAGTGAGTGAGCTGTAGCCTAGCGACAGCTCTGTACCGAGTCAAACAGTTTATCGGTATGTCCGATCTAGACATGTACTAATCATATCTAGAGTAGCTTACAATAGCTATCTGCAACTAATACGTATGCGGTATTACTTACAACAATCCCTCAACCATGTCAGGTTTGGCACGGCACTAGAGTTACCAACGCCCAATACGAGGAGGTGGGGCGGGGGTGAGACGGTGAGTGACGACGGGCATGGGAGCTCACCCCCTTCGGAGCCGGCGTCGCGGCGCCGCCGGCGGGCGCCTAAGACACTTGAACTACTGACGATCGCAACGGCCCGCAACAAAAAATATGCAATGAAAATATTTTCAGCAATACCGAGTTAATGGCTCTTGTACTTTCGTCGTCTAGGCGTTCCCGTACACCATCCATATAGGTTTCTTTGGTTTTGGGTTATCGGCGTCATCCACCAATACTAACCTCCACGTTGGCAGTAACAACATAGTATGAAACACACGCTATAGTTTTTATCACTAGAGTGTACAAATGAATAACAATTTGGCGCAAAATCTCCGATACGCGGCCCGCTCCCGCCTCGCGAAGGCATTCATCAGCTCAATCGGTCGGCTTTTGCAGGTCGAGTCGGGCCTACTTGACCTATGCTTTGTGCGACTCCGGTCGTGCCCGAGATGGGGGGGGGGGGGGGGGGGGTAGATGAAGCCCCCTCGCTCGTCGACGGTCCCGGCTCGATCCACGCACACCCTTTAATGAGATATATATTGTTCCTCCAATCGCAGCCACCCTCCTAGCTTACGCTTCTCTTTCCCTTCGGGGGCTGGAAAAAAGAAGACGTCCTTATCTACACACGGTTTTCGTTTGGGGCACCCGTCGGCGGCGCAGCGGCGGCAGCCCCGGAGGGAAGTGCGCTCCGATGCCCGTCGGCACTCACCCCCACCTACTCGTGGTATGCGCTGGCAATAACTTAAGAGAAGATGCAAGAAGTGGGTCTCATCGGCCTAGCCCATCTCCTCTGGCAGTGGGTCCTAAGCCGGGAAGGTTCTTGCTGTAGAGGTGGCCATATTACGGCGCAAGATGGAGGAGCGCGATCTGTGTGATCGATTGATAGCGCGGGAGAGTTTCTGGTCATCAAGGCTTGTTGGCCGGTGGGCTTGCTTGCACGAGCCTATTTCGGAGGAGTCACCCCCCCCCCCCCCCGGTGGGTTTGAGGACGCTAACATGGCAAGTTTTTGGATTACGATTGTAGGCGGTGGTGCTTGTAGTAATTACTACGTTAATTACTTTTCAAAACCTTTGGGTGGTTGTATTTGAGGACCTTTGAGGTAATACAAATTTGATCTTGACATTTACAACAAATATTACATAGGCCAATTTCCTCGGTCGTGCCGATAGAGGAGTGTGTGGGCTTTGTTGTGTAGAGGGGCACTATTGTTGCTATATCCTAAGGATTATTTTCAATTATTTTCGGGCTTTGTTTGAATGCCATACGAGGTTGTTTGAGCTGGGCCAAGAGGGTGGATGATAATTAGGTGGCAGAAGGGATCACATCTTGACGGCCTAGTTTATATAACATGAGATGAAGATGTCCTACATTCTGCCTTGAGGATATCTCATATATTGTATCACAGTCACACACACATACACACACACACACACACACACACACACATACAAACAAACACACACACACACACACGCACAGACACACACACACGAACACACACACACACACACACACACACATATACCCTCACATACACTCATACACACTCACACGCGCGCGCGTGCGTGTGCGAGTATGCCACTCCTTTCAGGCCTCACCGCACTCCACGCTCGCAAAATAACATAACCAAATCGGCTTAGCTCGTCGTCCGAACTTCATCTTCCCCCCGCATCAGCATAAGAAAGTATTTTGCCTCGAGGGCCGTCGCAAGCCTTTCTCATAATCCTCGTTGTTGTTGTTACATAGTCAAATGAAATCTTGCACGGAGGAAAAGTATTACGTGCCCAACAAGCACTGCGAGGCTTGCCGGTTCATATCTTCACCAAACCCATCAACAACCCAAAGTTTGAGAAACGGATTGCCTCAGTTATGATGCGTTGTCGTCTTTTTTAAAGTTCTAAGTTGTCCTCTTCAATAAGCGGAAGCTACAATTGAGATTCATTCCGACAGAGAATGGGCAGTGTTCTTTCCAAAATCGTGTCAAGTGTCCGGTCATGAGAAAGAGATTAATTGTATTCTTATTATAGCTTCCCGGACACGGACGTCATATTTCTTCCACACTAGATAATTCGTACAATTCGCGTTGATTTCGCGACTTTAATCTCAATTGTATAGCTCCCGCCTTCTGAAAGTTAAAGTATGATATTCATTCACGAGGGGTGTTAAACGAAGTACATGATGAGCGAGGATTGTCGCTAAGCAAGTAAAAATTCCTCTAGTCCCCAAGTAAGGGAGCTCTCTCTCACGATAATCATATCTCTCGAGAGGCAAGGGGAAGCCTTCCTCCGTTTCTTTATAGACGGTAGAGCCACGCACGGGCTTGCCTATCATTTCTAAATTCTAGGGCTTGCCTTCTCTAGGTACTAGGCACACTAAATACTTGTTGCATGTGAGAAATATTAATCACATGCCCCCCCCCCCCCCCCCCCCTAATTGTCGGATGACAGTCATTGCAATTCACTTCCTAGTTTCTGTTAGATTCAACCGTTCAAGCCTTCATCGGTATCACACATCGCAACTTGCTTTTTGAGTGTTTTATTGCTTGAATATGATTACCGGCCAGTCTTATGGCGCTACCCCGGGGGCTTAACAAAAAAATAAAACGCGTAGAATGTATTATAGTAGTGATGCACCTATAGCTGGTGTATGCCGGATAAATGCTGCATCTTTTGCTGATGTTGGTGGGTTTAAGGCCGCAACATGCGGTGCATGTGGTGCTACTCTTGCTACATGTGATGTTGCTTCTCTTGTTGTTGGTGCATGTGGGCGTAAGCCTACTGCTCGTGGGGCTGGTGGTGGTGGTGCTCTTGGTGGTGATGCAATTGCACATGCAACCGCTGGGCGGCGGCATGTGGTTGCTGTTGATAGTGGTGGACATAGGGCTGCAACAAGAGGTTATGCATCTGCCGGTGGGGCTGTTGGTTGCGGTGTTACTATGGTTGGTGTTTTTGAAACTGCTGGTGCGGGTTTGTTGCTAGTTGCTACCGCTTTTACTAGTTGACATAGTGATGCTGGTGGTGGTGATGTTGCATCTGTTGGTGCTGGATGATGTCCGGTTGTTGTTGCTGATGTTGGTAGGCGGAGAGTTACAGCTGGTGGTACCGTTATCGTTGGTGTAGTTGCTTTTCTGTTGTTGCACGCGTTGGTGTTGGTTGGCGGCCGGCTGTTGGTGCTCGTGGTCAAAGGGCTGCAAGTGGTAGTGATATCAATGGTGGTATTGTTGCGTGTTGATACAACTGTTGGTACTAGCGCTAATTTGCAGCCGGTTGCTGCCTTTGGTAGTGGTGTTGTGCGTGTTGTAGCAACTACCGGGGATGGTTCGCGGCTGGCAGCTGTTGCTAGTGTTGTTAGGCAAAGAGATGGTCTAGTTGCTTGTAGTAGTGCTTCCGCATGTGTTGTGATGGTCGGCGATAGGCCGGTACGGCCGGTGCACGTGGGCCGATGGTTGTATCTAGTAATGGTGTTGTTGACGTTCTTGTTGCTGTGTTGCAGCTCTAGCATCAGAGGCTGGCAAGCCCCGGCTGATGCTAATGTTGCTATTGAGAATATAGATGCGTCTTGTTGTGGTGCTTCTCCACGTGCTAGAGCTGGTGAGCGATCAGTTGCCATTGTTGGTGCTCGTCGGCAGAGTTTGGCAGCTAGTGGTGCTGTTGCTAATGTTGTTGTTGATGCAATCGCAAGTGGTGGCTCCCGCCCGGTTGCTGCCGCTGGTGCTCGTGCGCACAAAGTTGCATGTGTTGGTGGTGGTGCTGGTGGTGGTGGTGCGGCTACATATGCTGGTGCTGGTCGGCAATCGGCTGATGTGGCCGATGCTCGTGTGCAAAGGGTTGTTGATGGAGGTGTTACAACTGCGATTGATGGTAATGCAGTGACAAAAACTTGGTGTTGGTTGGAGGCCGGTCTCTCATGTTGCTAGTGTTGGTGGGCGGATGATTGATGGCGGTGGTCGTGTTGCTGGTGTTGATATTGTTGCAAGTGCTAGTGCATGATGGCGGCCACGTGTTGCTGCTGGTGGGCATATAGTTGCAATTGCTCATACTCATACTCGTGCTCGTGCTTTTCCTGATGTGCGGCACACCATAGTTACTACTGCCGGGCTGATGGGTGGCAAGCCGCGCGTACTTGTATTGGTGGGTGGCAAATGTGTGAATTACCAAATGCGTGTGATGGCAATAGTGTGTCTAGAGGGATTGCGACTATCAATAGTGACCATGAGTATGCTTCTGGGTCGGAGCCGGGTCTAAATCCATCGGGCGTTCTATCCCCGTCGAGGGGAGAATGTTACACTTGCGCCCCTTGTGGCATACGATTTGTTGGCCGCAAATGGCGCTCTAACTTCGCCGGACACTGTCATAGATGGCAATGGCCCTTCTACTCATGCCCACCGTCGCCAAGCTCGCCACCTTGCGACCTCCTCTCCGGCCTTATTCGCCCTATGTGCCTCGGGCCCTCACCTTTGAGTTGGTGGTATCTCCGGCTAACAATGCGGTGGCGCCCGCTACCTAGTTGACTTGCCTATAGCTCCCGACTCCCGATGCTCTCACTCGATTGGGAGATTCAGGATACCGCGTGAATGCAACCAATCGTTCGTACATTGATCTACTTTTGTTCCGTTTCGACGTCTTTTGGGGGATGTGCGGCGAAAATTCATGCCACGTCTTTCTCCTGCTCTTCATGGTAATCTGGGTTCCTATCTTCGCGACGCTTTGCAGGAGGGTAGTGCTCATGCTGTGGCATGCCTTCGTGTTCCTCGGGCTTATGTCTGTGGGGTTTTTCCTCGCTCCTTTTTGCTAGGCGGCTCTAGTCACTGCTTTTTATTTTTAAAATGTCTTATTATAATTGTGGTAGTAGTGCAGCACACGAACAACACCGCGCGATGATAGTGGTGTCTGATCCATGCATTTTGATTAATGACCAAGGTGCTGTCCACATTCCAAGAGTGCTTATTCTTGTAATCGAATTTACGAAGGTGCTGTTTACCGCGTCGGCAGCACTGTACTTTGATAGTTCGACGTGAGGACTAACCAACTCTGTCTCTGCCCGGCCGTCGATGCCACTCTTCCGAAAGCCCAAACAGAGCCGATACTTCTAACGTTCACCTGGCGCGCCACGCATCGCGACTCGGACCTAGCCGCCAGTCGCTTTTTTTCGTCCTCAACACTTCCGCGCCCCGGGGCTGCGTTGTGCGCAAGCGGGGACGCCACTACCGGCATACCGCTGATGATTCGTACAGATAGATATTTGGACAATTGGACTTCGTCCGAGCTTGATGCCGATCCTGTGAACAGTCAATAAGCAACCCACAGAGCCAACCAACCAGTGGACCAAGTTCACCACACCGTTTCCGCGCCTTCGTGATTCTGTGAGTATCCCGAGCTGCACTCGTTCCTGTCAAAGACAATAATGTCCTACAAGGCACAGTTCTGGTCACTGTTTAGGTGTTGTCGTCGTCTGTCTTATTCCGGAGGTGCACATATCGCATTCAGCGCGCTGCGCAAGATATGAGGTTGACGTCCCGGCTGTACTTGCTATCGTATCGACCCCAACGCTGTTTTCATGGCAGCCTACGAAAAGGTTATAAAGCTACACTTCCGGCAATTGCTGCCCGGGGTAGCCTGCGCGACAGACCCGTTGCCTGTAGCCCCTTTCTGCTGGTTTCGCCTGAACACGCAACGTGGTCGTAGTAGTGACATTCGTCCAAAACAAGTTCGCTCTGATTAAAAAGGCGCCCATATGAGCACACAGGCGTGGAGTTCCACTTTCAAGTGGAAATATACCACTAACGCCGTTTTCCACTCACTTGTTCATGTCAGAGAAAAGGCTCCCGTCCACAATTTCTGTGCTGGAGTGTAAAGCTACTGGGACGAGTAGCTGACACAGAACTTCAAAAGGCACACTCTGGCGGACTTTGTACGGACGCCTAATAAGCGGTGCAGCTCGCGGGATGGAGACGACGAGCCCACTACGGAGTGAGCGCCAGCAGCAGGACTCCCCACCGGCGACCCGTACGCGCGTCAAGTCACGCAGTAAATACCTTCGCCGCCTGGTTTATATCCAGCAGCCACTATTTATATGCACTACTCGGAGGGCACCCGCCACCATATATTTTTTCGTTTGCTAATTTTTTAAATTTCCATCGTATCTCAGAGGCGATTGAGGCGAAGGAGTCTGCACTGGCGGAGGCAGCCGAGGCCGCTGGTCGTCGTGCGAAAGTAGCAAAGACTTCAGTAGCGAAGACTCGTGTTGTGAAGGCAGGAGCAGTCAAGGCTACCAAGCGAGTGACCAATGTCTGCTGCGAGGAAATAACCAAGTCACCGGCCCCGCCGTCTCGCAAGCGTAAAACTTCAGCGACGGTGGAGGCAATTAGTCAGCCGGAATCTTTTGACGGCGTGTCGAGCGAGAAAGAGTTTTTCGCCACCACAGGGTCCCGCGCTCATTTACTCTCGGGAGAAAAGAAAGCCAGCGAGCGCTGCGCAGCAAGCTGCGAGAGTGACTCGAGCTATGGGACCCGCTTCAGGTTTGATGCGCTGGTTGAAGTCGCTGTGGGCAGGATTGCCCAGTCTCTGGCTTCCGAGTCGAAGAACACATGTATGCCGGCGAGTGCCAACGAACAATACGCCGTCGCGGAGCTCCTCGACTGCGCAACCACTCCAGTCCATTTTCTGCCAAACACCAGTTTGCGCTTTGGGTAGGCAAATTTTGATGCGAGGAGAGGGCGGGTAATAAATCTACCTTGGCGAGCGTAGGCGGAGAAAATTCTGTCGGAGCGGCATATAGTCGGCGTGTCGACCGACGAATCAGCCGAAACTTCACAAATTCAACCAGTTCCAAGAAAGTTTGCGGGTCGTAACGCTGCAAAATCGACGATGGCCTAGCATACGAAGCGACCCCATCACATCATCGCGGTAATCCTAAGTAAGGCTGCCATTTTGCTAGGGGAGGTCTGTAGAGTTTTGTCATTATTGCGCGAGCTTCAGTGAGCTTGAAAGTGTACATATCGATAGAAAGCACCAATGCCCTTCCCTCAAGTCACATGCACACTCAGATGGTTGACACCGACAAAGGTGTCTCCACCGACTCCCTCATCTCTAGATACCCCGGCCATCCTCCCGGAAGAAATCATGCCCTCCAAACTCCGCCACCATTGGTATTGCGAGCAGCAACAACAACAAAGAACATGATCATGAGCAACAACAAGCGGTGGCAACGAGTGATATTGCGGGGCGTTTATATCAACATCAATAGCAACAACAAGAACAAGAACAACAACACGCAACTGATCCCCAACGCAACATGCGGCACCAATCTTGTGGCGGGTATAGTGTAGGCTGCACGTTGGTGGCGGCCAAACATGCGGAGGTGATAAGTGGGCTCCCTTGATGCGCCGTGCAGTAAACATGAGCTCGCTACTGGACCTCAAGCCGAGACGGAGTGTTTGCAGCTTCGGTTAAGTGAGATGCTCAAAATACTCGAGGATGAGAAGGCGAAGAGGACAAACCCGAGGCAAAGAAAGCGAAGGTCGGCGGCTACGCCGGGAGCTTTCGACCCAGCGTTGCCTAGTTGACGATGCCATCCGTATTAAACGATCCTTGTAACATAAGTTGTACACAACTGGGACGAAAGGGGCGTCGCTAAGACTAACAACGTCATCGACACTGCCTCGGATGTGGCGGACATCGCGAAGAATTCGTCATCCGCCGATGAGGGTGGAGACGGCAAGGCGGGGTATGAAGTCGGCGAGCATACGGCGAAATTTGTTGGCAGTACCGATAGCAACAACGCTAACAAGATGCCGGCGAGCTTGTCGAGGAACATGCCGACCGGATCAACGGATTTCGTTACAAGCTCTGGGCTGCTATGGGTTGCAGAACGGTGGAGAAGCACGTCACACTCAAGTGTGCTTAGCTAGAGATTATTTTTTCATGAAAATGCGCGATGCCGAGTGGGAAGCAACGTACGGCGGGGAGGTAGAGTCGTCGACCAATGGTGCTGCCGAGGCACGCACACCCAACGCTTCTATAGCACGAAAAGTATACTTAGTGGGGTAAGATGTGTGATCGCAACATGCACACGCCACGCTATGTAATCGACGCGTTTTTTACCAAAGACCCAAAACCGTTTAGTGCTATTGTTTCCAATATGGGCCTTTTACGCGCAACCGAAGCTACTAGGGCGCTGAATACCATCGGGGGGCACTTCAAGCAGCATGCCATGCAAAATTTCTCCGACTGCGACATGACGGTGCGGAAATATCAAAGCCTCATCGATATGATGTCCAACTGATGTCCAAGGGTTATTGCCGTGCCGTCGGCGCGGAAGAATTGTCGATACCGCCGACATTAGACGCGTTGTTGGTGGTGTGGTCAAAGTGGTAGGTAGGTGTGACTTGGCATACGAAGAACGTGCAAACAAGAAAGGTATGTCGCGCGGTTCGCGCGATATTCAAAAAGTCGCCATTTTTGTGTACTATGTATGCCGCGCGGAAAATCAAACAAGGGCGTGCAAAACTAAAGATGCGAACTTTGCTTTCCGGGAGATACAAGTAATACAACACAACGAACAATGTCCTCGAGCTTAACAATATCGACGTAACTGCTCGCACGTCCTTCACGTGGAAAAGTGCGGCTCTTGACGTAACAAGTGCGTGTACAATTCCCGATAATGTATTGTTACATGACAATATTCGTCACACTTGTACCCCCCTCTTGACAGATCACACGTCACCCGGGAGGCTAACCTCATAACTTATGTTGGGCTCCGATCTTGAAGCTTCACTGTGACTCAAGAATGCGTACTTGGTAGGCATGCACGAAGTCCACGGACGCTTGAGTCTCGCCAAATGCGTACCACATAGGGATTTCAATAAATCTTGCTACGCTTTTGTACGGTGTACCTCGTCCAGCCAGTGCCACACATGTGGAATGTCATCCTCGGCAAAGTGCATCATGAACAACAAATATGTCCCTCGACGCCACTAAACCGCATCACCCTCAACACCCGCGGCCTCCACACCTCCATCATTGACGTCAACCACCTCGCCAATACCCACCACCCGGACGTCCTCATGTTAGCACTAGCATCCCGTTGCCTAGTGCTTATGTACAAGGTAGCTATATGTCATCCTAGTACTTAGTGTTATGCTATTAGCGGTACTCTATTCCCTATTAGTGGCGGTCGGCCGTACCTGCCGGTGCCTTCGCCGGCCGCCATCTCTCTCTTCCCACTTCTCTAGTCACCACAGCCGGCCCCCTTGTGGGGCCGGCACGACCTCCGTGTGACTATCCGTTCCCAACTCTAACAAGTTATGGGCCCTCCACAAAGTTGCACTAGAGAAGAGCGTGTGTAAAGCGCTCGGCGCCACGCTAGTCCTACCTACTCCCACGTAAATAAGAGTAGAGCGCGTGTAAAGCGCTCGGCGCCACGCTAGTAATTCATCGTCCGACCGACACCACGCTTCGCCTTCGAGCTGGTTGTCCGCGACCAACCCTCCATCTTCCACGTTAAAAGGAAAAGAGCGTGTGTAAAGCTCCCGGCGCCACGCTCGCCCCACCGAGCTTTCAGTCTCACCTAGCCTGCAGCCTACCGATGCTCTCGACCGGACCTTGTTTTTAAGACCGACCCGGGAAATTTGGCCCGTACGTACTTTAATTAGTAATGTTTTTGTTTTTTCCCGAGGCAACGCCGCAACGCGAACCTTACTTAGCGAGGAGCTTAACTTTCCCACGGCGAAAGGGGGCAGTCAACACGAGCGCCCGTCTATACCTTTGCGTGTCTTCACGCTCCTAACAACCATGTTGGCTTTGCTTCTTCCTCGCCGGTCGCCCTCATGAGTCGGCTACTTCGCCCGTGGACAGTTTTTCCCGCTACATGTCGGAATAGTACATTACGCAGTATATTTGGAACCGCTTCATATCGGCAACTCCCCGGTAGCGGCACGTTCTTGTGAGCGCATGTCGCTACACCTACCCGGCCTGAGACACACGCTAAAAGCACTAAACCTTCGACCAAGATGGCACCTCCCTCAACGCAAGCTAGGACGACGTCAAGACCTCGGCTACCTTGAGGGGGGGTGTTAGCACTAGCATCCCGTTGCCTAGTGCTTATGTACAAGGTAGCTACTTGTCATCCTAGTACTTAGCGTTATGCTATTAGCGGTACTACATTCCCTATTAGTGGCGGTCGGCCGGCCTTGCCGGTGCCTTCGCCAGCCGCCATCTCTCTCTTCCCGCTTCTCTAGTCGCCACAGCCGGCCCCTTTGTGGGGCCGGCACGCCCTCCGTGTGACTATCCATTCCCAACTCTAACACCTTCTCCTCACTGAAACCAGCCACACCTCCCACAAATCCATATGGCGTGTCGCCCTCCCACACAAAAACCTTAAAAGCACCCGCCTAAAACAATCTCACACACCCCTACCCCATGCATGTATTCTCTTTGCAGCCCGCAAGTCCTCCTTTCACTCAGCCACTCTATTGCACCCACCCTCCCACCTCACACCCCACATCGCGGGCATTGCCCTCATCCCCCACTCGAGCACCCCCCACCTCCTCATCGGGGTCTACAGTCCTCAACTCCACACCCAAAAACCAACCCCCACGTACGCAGAAGTAACCGCTTGGGGCCTCCGACTCGCGGACGACTACTTTACACACCCATCGTATTGGGGGCGACTTCCAAACTACCACACAAAATGGTAAATAATACCCCGTCCTAACCTCCCATTTGACGGGGTATTATGCGCGAACGAGGGGGGCGAGAGATATATACAATAGCCGGTCCCCTTAGCCGGTAGACTTTGTAAAGAAATCGATTTTCAATATTGACATGGAGTATGACTGAGAAGGTGCTTGCCATCAACGATTTGTCCGCGAGCGTCAAAGATTGGCCGGGGAATTTGTGACGGGACGCCTTACTTACAATGTTTGGGATTTCGGAATATTGAAATTGAGACGTTCAACCTAATTATGGTGTCTGTTTTTCCGTGCTCTGAGGGTGTTGTTGCAAGCACTATGTGATGTCTATACGTGGAGCTTTGCACGGGGCGTGATGTTGAGATTGTGGTAATCCTTACATGTAGTTGCGCATGAGGCATGGTTGATTGGCAATGATGCATGTCATCAACATGTTGATCCTATATATTTCTAAAGCCCATCTTAGTGTTTATGCAATCGCCCGTATTGTTCTCAAAAACAAGCCATTAGTAGCTGTAGCGTTACCACTCCACGGATTTGAGTGGGGAACATATGCGCACGAGAGGGGGTCAGCTGAAGCCAAGACTCTCCAGAAATTTTGCGCAAATCGAAAAATTTACATAAATTTTACTTTAACAATCAGCATTAAGTAAAATCCCAATTACATGTAGTGCAACATACGATTTAAATAGTACATATACGCTTATATTTTGTCCGGTAGTTTTGAAGGTGCTGCTGGACGCGAATGCTGAGCTGCTCAAGCATTGCGCCGGCGCGTCGCAGCAACCAAGCGCTGTACATTGCGAGATGGACGCGGCGATTAACTAACACTGTTTCTACCCGGCCGTCGATGCCTCAGTTCCGAAAACCCAAACATAGCCCAGACTTTTGTCATCATACTGACGAGCCTCACATCACGACTCGAGGTCAGCCGCCAACCGCTAATCTTCATCTTAAACAGTTCCGCGCCCGGGGCTGCATTGTCTGCAAGCGGGGACGCCGCCGCTGATGATTGTACAGATAGATATTTGGACAATTGGAATTCCGCGAGCCTGATGCCGATCCTGTGAACAGTCAACAAGCAAACCACAGCGCTATTCAACCACTCAACTAAGTTCATCACCCCATTTCGGTGAGGACACGTAAGTATCCCGAGCTCCGTTCCTATTGAAGACAATAATTCCGTATTTGGGCAAAGTCCTGGTCGCTATTCAAAGTACGGGCTACCTTTCTCCCGGAAGGGCATCTCGCATTCAGCGCGCTGCGCAAGATAAGGTTGACGTCCCTACAGTACTTGCTATCGTCTCGACCCCCCACACTAGCAGCTCACGAAAAACTTTGCTATGGTTCCGGGACCTTCTACCCCGGGGTAGCCCGCACAGTAGGACGATTGCGTACAGGCCCTTTCTGCTGATTTCGCCCAAATACCGTGGGCGCAGTAACACTCGTCGATTTCTTTGTCAAGCAGTTTGCCCCCCGTGCGCGCACGGGCGCGGAGTAGCCTCACCTTCAAGTGGACACACCACTGACGCAGCGTTTTGTTGAACCTGCGTCTGTAGGTTATAGAGGCTCTCTCTTGTCCGCAACTTCTTCGGAGCTACGGCAGGCACGGGTAGGAGGCCCCAGAGCACACTCCGTACGTTGGGTGTTTCCCTGAAGCGCGGCCGAGCGGTTCGCGTCGCGGAATATGGAGAGCCCACTACGAAGCGAGCGCCAGCAGCAGGACTCCCCACCAGCGACCCGTAAGCGCTTCAAGTCACGCAGTAAGCGCCCTGGCCACCAATTCTTGATGTGAGCATGTCTATGAGAGAGAAGGTTACGCTCGCAAATACTATGTGACATCTTCCAGAGAAAATGGGGTGTCAGGCTCACTATGACTGCTTCGATAATACTCTGTCGATACTTTTTACAATTTTACCTGTAGCGGCATCGGGCGGGCATTCGTTTTTTATTTTGCTGCTTACCGCGTGCAGCACAACACTTGGCTTCGCAAGCTCGTTAATTCGGGCTGATGATTGTCATATCCCAGCTAGTAGTTGATCAGCGGGGCAAAGATACAGCGACTGGTGTGTCAGGTGTGCGTTTACACGTGCTGCTGACAACGACAGGCGCCATGCGCGAACCCGCGACGACGTAGTTTTAAACTTCCAAAAAAAAATCGGCTAGTGTATGTCTAATCTTGCAAGCACTTGCTGGGCGCCTGTGTCTTAGCGTTTTCTACTTATTTCATTTCTCCATTGTGTCTCAGAGGCGGTTGAGGCGGAAGAGTCTGCACGCGCGGAGGCAGCCGAGGCCGCTGGTCGACGCGCGAAAGTAGCTAAGAAAGATTGCGATATTAAAGCGGAGATTAAAACCAGCGCGTCACCGGCTGTTTTGGCGTTTGGCAAAACAGACGACCTCACTATAAACGCTGATGACACCGCACCCCCAGTGCTCGTGACAGAGGCGGGATCCATCATGTACGGACCGACAATCCGGGTACTTCTCCTGAAGCTACTCTGCGACACACGTGTTCGGCGTGGTGTCAACATTTGGAGACTGTCGCAGGCGGCGTGCTGGATGTACTGCCTGCAGATGCTGCTACCCGACGACCCTGCTCTCGTTGTGCCCGACCTGAAGGACTTCGACGCCAAGAACGATGCGACGAGGATGATTCAGTGGATCGTGAAGCGCTACACCGGCAGTGAGGTCTCCGCGGTGGATGTCACAAGCAAGGACGTGACTGTGGATGCGAGTGACGAGGGCGCCAAATTTTTGTTCTTTTTGCCAAAAGGCAAAGGACAGATTGGTTACAAAATTACCAAGTATTTCAGGACCCTGCTTGCTGGAAAGCCGTGGCCACCTTCGCCGCCACAGACAGAGAATGCCAGCGCAAACTCGGCTGCTCTGAAGGTGCTCAAGCCTCTGACTCCCAGTGAGCTGGCGCTAGCGAACGAAATCCATGGGGCAGTCAAGAGGCCGGCCAAGACGGCAGAGCAAAGGGCGAGGCTGAAGGCGCAGAGCGAGATAAGGTCGCGCGCCGGAAAGGCAGCCAAAGCCAAGCGAGGGACCATCGTCTGCGAGGAGCCACTCGAATCGGGTCGGTCTCGCAAGCGTAAAGCCATAGTGGGCAAGTTGGAGTTTTCTGGCGGTGTGTCGGGCAAGAACGGCCCCGTCGCCGCCGCCGCGTTGGGATCTCCTTCGCTCTCATCGGGTGAAATGAAACTCAGTGTTTACGACGCGGCAAGCAGCGAGAGTGACTCCAGCTACGGGACTCACTTCAGGTTTGATGCGCTGGTCGAAGTCGCTGTGGGCAGGATTGCCCAGTCTCTAATGGCTTCCGAATCGGATGAGGTTAGTACGCCATCACCGGCGAGTGCCAACGCACAGTACGCCGTCGCGGAGCTCCTCGACTGCGCAACCACTCCCGTTCATTTTTTGCCAAGAGCTGCCGTACCCAGTGGGTAAGCAAGTTTTGTTGCGAGGATGGGGGATATACCCACCTCGGCAATAAGCGTGGGCGGAGGAAGTCCTGTCCGAGCAGAAGTCGGCGTGTCGACCGACGAGTCCTAATTCTCATAAACTCAACCAGGCACAAGTACTTACAAGAGTGTTCCTGGGCCGTATCGCTGCTAGACATGCGGCCTGCGCTCACCTAGCACATACGAACCTAGCGCATACAGTGCTCGCGGCTACCTGAAGCTACCAGTTCTGTCAGGGGGGGACTGTAGAGCTGTGTCTTTGTTGCGCACAGTGCGAGCCTCGGTGAGCTTGAAAATGTACATATCGTTAGGAGGCACTGACATACCTTATCATATGCCAATTCATATAATTTGATTTTTAAATCGTTTTTCCTTATCTCTACTGAACTGATCTGCTTCCTCCGAGACGGTCTGCGCAGATTGTTAAATTCTCGGACACCCTTCAGAGCTTGTTAAGTTGTGCAGCCCAACGGCGTCTAAGGATGGCCTTGCACAGTGCTAGCTTGCATTATCGACGTTTTGAACTACCATGCATGCCCCCGGTGGTTCGAAACTACTCGCTCTTGACCCGCTGCTGTTTTCGGGCTTGCGACTACTTGTCGACAAATGCTTGTCCATCCCCAGCAGCGGTGGCTACTCGATTTCATCCGCGTAAATAATAACGGAGAGCCGATAATTGGACAATTGCGCAAGTGATTGCAATATTGCGGAGAGCAGACAATTAATCTATGTGAGCTTGACCCGCCATTACGAGGCTGCCTAGTACTAAAATTTCTTACAAGAAAAAGCAGTGGAGGCCACCAAGCAAAAAAAAAAAAAAAGAAGGAAAAAACCTTAGCCCGAGGCTGCCTAGTACTGGTATAGCGAGATTGCTACATGTAGTGATATAAACCTCCCAATTATCAGTAACAAATAATTCGCGAAGCGAGAAGACCTATGAGTCCAGGCAGATTGTTGAAGTGCCTGAGTCAAGACTAACACTAAGTACTGAAGCTTAGTAGTTAATGTAGTGGACTGAAGAAATATTCCAGTATATTATTACAGTGACTACTGTTCAGTTTAGATGTGTGATTTGAACTGACAGTCAACTAAATACGACCGTCTGCGCAACCACCGAGGTAATGCGCAGCTTTCTCCACCAAGGGCGTCGACAGAGCCCTCCTCAGTTTCTTATCGACAAGACATGCCCCACAAGGGTCTTATTGTCATGTCACTAAATACTAGAACAAGTTAGCTGCATGTGTGAATGCCACACTAGACATGAGCTTGCAAATCCACTTGCAATTCACTTCCTTGTTTCCCACACATTCAACAATATCTGCTCCTTTCTGAATCACACACACACCATGTTTAAGTTTGTAGTTTCGACAGTTTATGGGCCCTCGCGACTAAGGAATCTCCCCATGATAAGCCTAAAGTGGTGTGCGTGTTGCTCATGTGTCGTCCCCCATGTGGACTCGCGTCTTTGCCTTTTGTTGGTTGTCCTTCCGTGCAACCCTCTACGCTTCACTTGTGTCGTTTTGACACCTTCGTTTCGTCGATCTTCTCGACTCGTTCCTCCGTTGGACTCTTCCTCAGTCTTCGAGTGAGATTGGTGATGTTGTTGGGTTCTCTCGAGACTCAGGGTTGTCTGACGCTCCAGCCGTCTCTTCCCTTCTTCGATTTGAGGACTTTAAACGCCTCACGCTCAGAAATTCCAAGGACCCGACTACCTTCTTAGTGTGGCGGTTGCAGTTTATAGCGGAGGTTTTTAACTAACAAGGGTTGACTGATTTTCGGTCGGCGACCTCGGCTTGCTCTGCTCAACATCATGCGAATGTGATGTCAATGCTTACCCAAGTAATATAGGATAATCATGCCAAGACTAAGCTCATGTGCTTCGTGTCGAGTGATGATCCCCACCGCGGTCGCCGTGCTATCGACAACCTCCTTGTTGCTTTTCCCCGTCCACGAGGTTTCGATGCGCAGTCCTCAACCATGCCATGTATCTGCCAATGCATCGCGGTGGAGACCTCAATGACTTTGAGAATCGTCTGAACCTTGTTCGTATGGAACTCGAGTAGCTTCGGAAACCCTCTTACGAGTCCACCCTTATTGCCGCCTTCATTCAAGGGCTTGGTGAGGAATTAAAAAATGCTGCCCAACTTCTCTCGACGGGTGTTGTTGACACCCTCACACTCGATGATGATGTTAAACATGTCGGTGACTCTATGCTCATCGTCTCCACCTTAGCGGACGTTCCTATCCATGCATTTCCCGCAGAGGTTCCTATTGCCCCTACTCTACAGCCGCTTGTGTCCTAAAGCAATGACACAAGAGGCTATTGATGCACAACTCTCCACTGTGACATCCCAAATGAAGTCTCTCGCTGAGTCGGTGGCGGCATAGGCAGCCTCCTCCTCTCGCCCAAACCATGGCCACGATGGTCGTGAGCCCATTATCTGCGCCTATTGCGACAGACGAGGACACACAGAGGCTGAATGCTGCAAGCGCCAACGTGATCTTAAGACAAAGAATGACGCTGGAACCTCAACCGAGACGGTCGCCGTTGATGATTCTACTCCATCTACTCCTACAGCGCCCCCCCGCCGGCTGTTGGAGTACCTTGGGCCATACCATCGTGCCTTGTTCATGTACCACATGCAATGGACGACACCTTCCAATCGCCAGCTTCACCCTTTTACGGGACCTCAGTCCACCGGCTGTCTCCCCGTGTGACCTCGGATGACATATGCGACGATAACGCCTTCACCTCAGTCACGACAGTGGGCGGTTTTCTCTTGATATGTACTCCATTGTGGACAGCGACCCTATAGCGAGGTCGCCCATGATGGCGGCCTTGGTCCATCTCTCACTTTCGTGCCTTGATCGCCTTCCTTCCTCCGTGGTTACCGATGCCCACACTCGCTTTTCTATTGATGTCTCATGCAGATCGGCAGAGCACTTGCCCCTCCTTCCCCACGTGGATATTGTGCTTGCGGCTCCACCCTGTCTTCACTTCTCCGTCCTATGTCGCCATGACGTGCTGTGTGACGCAGCTATTGTGCCCTTCGTTCCATGCTATCACGGCATTTCGTCCCGGCATGCAACTTCCAAAGGCTCCCTTCACTATATCGTCACTTCAATCTCAGGAGCCGCGCGGATTCCTTAACTTCGAACATCCCTAGGCAACCCCATTCTTGCCAGTGCTCACGAATTTCGCTCTATTGCGCCCGTCGCGACACCCTCATGTGGACCAACATATGCTCTCTATCTGAGCTACGGCATCACAATCGCTCTTCCTTCTCTCAGCCCCTTTCTGTCGGTGCTCTTCTCCCAACATATGGCTTCGACCCTTCATGGACAGCTCCTCCCCGGCTTCGAGACATCATCTTTCCGATTTTTTCGTCGAACGTGGGCTCTCCCCTTTTCCAACTTTGGCATGATGGGCCCCGTCGAGGGATGCTTCTCTACCGTTGTGTGTGGACTGCCCCGTCTTCCAATATCCGTGATGTCGCCATGGGCTACCCTCTTGATGTCCTCTACTCGAGTACTCTCCCCAATGAAGTTCGTTCTACTCTTCTTGGCAGAACAATTTACTCCAACATCTGCCAAGGGCTCGTGGCTGCTGTGTCGTCCTCCCCTGCCGTCGACTGTGCTCTCCTCGGTGCCTCTTCGTTTGATGACCCGTTGGTGTTTGATACTGGTGCTACATCGCACATGACCGCCAAGTTTAAAGACTTTGCGGACTTCATATCAGTCTTATTTCGTCGCTGGAATAACGGCCTCGGTGCATATGATGCCGGTGAAGGCCATGTTCATCTCCTCCTGCAAGACAACACGTGTTCCCCATTCGCACCAAACTGGATCACTACCTCTACGTTTCTGATCTCGTCGACAAAACCAATGGTTATATATGCCGCCTATTCAGCAGCCGCCAAGCATGGGATGTCAACGCTGCCTTGCACATCACACTCACAACCGATGCCGCCATGATGATTCTCCCATTACAAGCCACGGGTGACTTCTCACACTTCCCTCCCATAGTGTTCACCCCACTCCCCGGAACCATTCCCTACGTCCCCCCCTTTCTCCTTGACAGCAGCAGCCAATCCCCATGCCCCCAATGCGTAGTAGCTGTGGCGTGCTCGCCTCGGCCATCTCAGCGGACGTGGCATCACTGCCCTTGCCTGCAGTGGCATCACAAATCTCCCTCCACAACAATAATGCTTTTTTCCATCTGCACGACATATTACGTCAACATCAAGTCCACCGTCGCCCCCATGCCCCGTGGACTTCACCCTAAGCCCGCTGAACCCTTCGAGCGCCTTGGATGGGACTTCTGGCAAAATAATGCAATTTCATTACATGAAGTTTCTATTATTCACGAGGTGCTATTGCCTATGCCTCTTCGATTGCGGCTTTCTACTTCTGCCGCTCGTGCATCTCCTCCACCGCATGCTCGCGTGCTCATTACACAATGGCCTCTGCCCTCGGCTTCCGCCTTCAGTCCGTTCGCCTCGACAACGCTACCGCCTTCGCAGTCAAGACTTCGTCGCCGCCTGTGACGAGTCGTCCACTGTTCGAGTGTACGATGCTCCCTACATCCAATTCCAAAACGGCCTCATCGAACGTACGTGGTACACCTTGTCTACTTGGGCCCGTTGCACGCTTGACTGCGCAGGCCTAGGCCCGGACTTCTAGGAGTTTGCTATGGCAATGGCGGTGCATATTCACAATCGTGCCTTCCGTCGTGGCGTCAACGACACCCCTCTCCGGATGATCATTGGTGCCACCCCGGACCTCTCCTACCTCCGTACCTTCGGCTGCCCAGCCTTCGTCCATGTCTTCCGTGCGAATCGCTCGAAGACTGCTCCCTCCGCGTGTGAAGGGAGCAGTCTTCGCGCGCTTGAATTACCTTGGGGGGGGGGGGGGGGGGGGGGGAGCTACGACTCCATGGATTCAGTGATGCAAACTACCCGACCACCTATCCCATTGGATGGCGCGCGACCAACGGTTACGTCCTCTTCTTCTGTCGAGGAGCTGTCAGCGCATGTTCCCGCCTTCAGCCACTTGTCACACTTTCCGCCGCTTAGGTAGACTATCAGGCTCTCAGCCTCGCTGTGCATGAATTCATGGTCATGTGGCAAGTGCTCAGTGAGATTGGGTACCCTCATCATGATGGTACACCAATTGGTTAAGACAATCAGGCATGCGCATTTTTATTGCAACTACGGCCAGCACCTTTAGCATGACCAAACACCTAGATTTCCGTCTTCACTTTATGCGCGATGCTCACCAAGGAGGACGGGTGAAACTTTACCATGTTCCTAGCAGTGAGATGCTTGTCGACACTTTTACAAAACTCATCGCGAACCCCCAATTTGAGAAAATCGTATCATCTTTAATGCGCTGCTCTGTCGAATACATTCCTCAATCTGCTCCTCAGTCGGGGGCAGTGTTGAAGTGCCTGAGTCAAGACTAACACTAAGTACTGAAAAATGGCAGTCAGTGTATTAGACTGATGTAGAAATAACACAGTATTGCATTGATTGTTCAAATTAGATGTGTGATTTGAACAGACAGTCAACTAAATACGACCGTCTGCGCAACCACCGTGGTAATTCGCAGCTTTTGCCACCAAGGGCTTCGACACGGCCCTCCTCAGTTTCTTATCGACAAGACAAGCCCCACAAGGGTCTTACTGTCATGTCCCTGAATACTAGAATAAATCAGTTGCATGTGTGAATGCTACACTAGACATGAGCTTGCAGCTCAACTTGTAATTCACGTCCTTGCTTCCCACATACTCACCAGTATGTTCTCCATCAAACACACACACACACACACACACACACACACACACACACACACACACACACACACACACACACACACACACACACACACACACACACACACACACGCACGCACACACACACACACACACACACACACACACACACACACACACACACCATGTTTAAGTTTGTAACATGGATACCGATACTATAAGATTTACTGCCCAAGGGTACTTTCTGCCAAATAGGTTATCGAACTTTCAACTGTGCAAAAGGACCACCACATGCACGGCATGGGGGGAATTAGCGCATAGTCATAGGGTTGGGTGGATGAGTTCGCGCGAAGCCTAGATTGGCTGAGCGCGAAAGGAGAAAGTGCCATGCTCTTGGCTAGTGTTGGGTGATACAACTAGGGCTAGTTACAGCTTACCGTTGGGGAATGAAGTCATTAGGTGGTTGGTTGCGCCCACTACCAATACGCGGTGGTTGTTTTAAAGGTCTGAAGTGCCGTTACTAACGGTACAATTAACCGCGGGGGTCACTGTCCCGTAAACATGGCATTTGGATTTGCAAACCTCTAGATTTAAAACAATCCGACCATTTACGTTACCCTAGAGCACGTTTTGCCACTAACCCAAAGCCAAAGGCTTGCACATCCTAGTCTAGTGAAGCGGGCGGGAAGGGACGAACCAGCCGAAGTACCGCTCCACTCCTAGCGATGGGGTCAAAGTGGGTTCGATCACGGAGCTCTTACTGGCCCAACCACCCATGTATTTGACGACGGAGGGGGGGGACACCCATGCATCTAGTGGCTGACGCCGCCCCTTTTTTGCGGAGGCTGTGAGGCTGTGAGATGTCCACTTGAAGCAAGCGAGACGTTCAACGCGGATGGGTGATGTGCGCTTGCTCGAGCCATGCAAACATGGCTGCTGCCGCCTGCTAGTCAACGGGGTTTTCAAAAGGTGAGAAACTTCAAAT
This sequence comes from Tetraselmis chui, assembly GCA_026401115.1. Classification (NCBI taxonomy): domain Eukaryota; kingdom Viridiplantae; phylum Chlorophyta; class Chlorodendrophyceae; order Chlorodendrales; family Chlorodendraceae; genus Tetraselmis; species Tetraselmis chui. The sequence goes on from JAPMLY010000854.1 coordinate 93,504, forward strand.
ACCGGACGGGGGCCGGGGGGGGGGGGGGGGGAGTGCTTTGGGTTCCCATCTTCGCGTTGCTTTGCAATAGGGTGGTGCTGATGTTGTGGTGCATACCTCCTTGTTCCTCGGGCTTAGGCGCCTGGGGTTTATTCTTCGTCCGTTTTCCCTTGTGAATGGTGTTTTTCACTGCTTTCTTGTACGATTATGATTATCCTTAGTGTGGTCGTAATGAGGCGACTACATATGTTTTCATGGTCGATTTAAGTACGACATGGATAATGACATATCCTAACTACATAACATGCTGGCTGTGATTGCGTTGTTGTTATATTACATAATATCGGGCTTAATGGCTAGTTAACGTACCATGTTGAGTCCGCCTAAGGCAACGCACGGAGACAAAAGCATCACAAGTGCAGTTAAATGTTCATGGCGGACGCCCTCGTGCACGACTCCTTACGCAACTCAAGTTGGTAGCAACCACCTTCTGCCTTTGCGCTCGCCTATCGGTTCGCGCAACGGCATCGTAGTTCTCGTAGCTACGCAAGGTGACAGCTCTCACTCAACTGCGTCTAACACAGCCGAGATTCTTTACCATGTTGTAACACGATGGTTACAAATCAGCCAGTTGTAGACGAAATTCGCGACGCGCCGGAATTTGTTACATCCATACAATTCAAACAACATGAGCAACGCTTACTACCTAACGCAACATCATCGGAAGAGCGCTTGAATGGCCGGCTTCAGCAAGCATGAACTAACGGCCACGTTGGGCTCGACGCTCATTACTCAATTAGCAGCAGCACGGCAAGTCAGCAACCAACCAACCATTCACATCGGCGTAAACAACACGTTGGGGGGTGTAATTACGGAACCCGATGCCCGTAGTGCACAGTTGTCAACTGAGAGACTCTCGATCACCCCTACCGTGCGACCCATTGCCCAAGCCCCGGCGACGACGGTAACCCCAACAATACTTCAAGATGATGACTATCACATCGACACACAACTATGGGGACCGTACATTTCCCCGGGCCTGGAGCTGCCCCCCCGACATCTCGACGACCCACAAGTTTAAAAGCTTACATACGACACCTACCTCAATCTCTCCGCCCGCGCCGCATGCGCTAACATAGCGAGCATATAAGATTTGGAAGACATTCAGAATCACCCCAAAGACTCACCGGAATTTCAAGCCGCAGTCGTCAATGTGCGTCAAAGCAACCACACCCACAACGCGCTCAAGGAGGCCGCCCGTGTGCGGGTATCCCACATCCGACACACCAAGGGCGGGGAGGGGAACGAGTGATTCGGACAGCGTTTTCGCGGAACTCGCCTACGATCGTTTTCTCAAACCGCGACCGGACATTGCCTCCTTCGAATACGACAGTTTACACCGAGCCTTCATCGACAAAACCCTCGAATGCTCCCAACTCGCCAGCGCCAAGGCAGTTGCTGGAGCTAGCTTCGCACGCAAGACACATGGCAGGCATGCACCCGAACCTCCTACCCCCGAACGTCCTAACCTAGCCCCAATACCCCAGCCCAAGCCCAAGCCCAAGCCACCACCGAGATACCTTACGGACATCACAGACCCGAATCCCTTAACCCGAACAATAACGCATGATGGCGTGACTCGCCGGGCCACGTCATGCAACGCACGTTCCAACTTCATGCGTCACTGCGTGCGGAAAACATCGCCAAAATGGAAACGATTAGGCGCAAGCGAGCACGTTATAGGCTGGATTCGTCAAGGGGTATGCATACCGTTCATCGGCGGCCGACAACCCCCACCTCTCAACAACGGCATCTCCACGCTCGATGCGACACCGCAACAGCTAGACTTCATGGACTCCGAGCTCCCAAGGCACCTTCAATCCGGCGCATAGGAGCATGGCAAGGGCATCATGCGGGTTTTCGCAATGTTTTTAGTTCCCTAACCGGGCGAAATCAAATGGAGATTCATCATCGACTTACAGCCCTTGAACAAGTAATGCAAAGAGAAGAAGCTAAAGTACGCTAGTAAATTACCTCAAATTTTGACGCGCGCTGGCGATTGGATGGTCTCCTTCGACCTCACCGACGGTTACTACACGCTAGGCACACGATAGGAAGAGAGAAACTTCTTCACGGTAAATTACCGCGGGACGTTGTACCGATTAGCCGGTTTACCGATGCGTTAGAAGTGCATAAACTATCATTTTGTTGTCTAATAGAGCTTCTTATCCGGCATAAGCGAGAACCACTCCCAAACCCCACCGGGCACACCACCCGCCTATCTACGAGTCAAAAGCCCACGTGACTAAGACCTTCCCGTCGTTATCTGCGCAATTCAAAATGGAGAGGCGTCCGACTACTCCCGTAAATGAATGAGGACTTTATATTTTTCGCCGATAGTAGAAAAACAGCCCTATAGCTCCGCGAACAAGTCGCTTCCCTATTCGACCGTCTCGGACTAGGGCGCAACTCCCAACAAGGCCACTGGGAGCTTACACAGATCTGCGAACATATCGAACTAGAGATCGACACCAACACCTCTACCTTCCGAGCCCCAACTTCGAAGCTTCACGCCATCTCTACCACATCCGGGTCCTTGTTGCAACGCTCTACACGAAACGCGCGTTGGCTTCGAGCCATACAGCTAGCGGTACTCGGCGGAAAAGCACATTACCTTTACCTCGCCATCCTAGCAACACACTTTTTCCTCCGCGAGGTATATAACGTCCTTGTTACGCAAACGGGATGGGGAGGACGGATGAAACTCACCTATAATGGCGTCCGCCGGTGGCGCAGCGGCGGCAGCCCCGGACGGGGGTGCGCTCGCATGCCCGTCGGCATCCCTTCACCTACCCGTGGTGGGCGTTGGAAACCCCGTAGCCGTGCCGGGTTTGACACCGTAAGGGGCTGAGAGGGCCGACAGTGCGATCCGCACGATTCGCACCTGTCCGGAAAGCCATGTACGGAAGGCTTTTTAAAAAGTGATTTCTGTACGCTACCGGCGCCTAGATCTTCCGCTCAGCCCGTCCGATATCTTTCTTTAAAACTAGGTGCTACTAAGATATCGTCCCATTTGGGGTGTGGAGCCTATGTCTTCAGGAGTGGGTGATGGCGAAGAGGTTACGGACGGATCAACCGTGGGACGCGGTTGTTGGAGCTAGCGGCGGAAAGCCGGGAAGCGTCGCTAGGGTATATGGCGCTCGCTCAACGTCGAACAACTTGTTGAGTGCTGACGTCGAGCCGGCCAAAAGGGGGCAACATGACTCCATCAACGAGGATGACTGTCGCTACGGGAGGATCCGAGATCGGGTTATCGAAACCAATCGGTCATGTCGAAATCGGAAACGAATAGTTACACGGAGGTCGTGCCGGCCCCACAAGGGGACCGGCTGTGGTGACTAGAGAAGTGAGAAGAGAGAGATGGCGGCCGGAGAAGACACCAATACGGCCGGCCGACCGCCACTAATAGATAGGGAATAGAGTACCGCTGCTAATAGCATAACACTCAGTACTAAGATGACAAATACCTATCTTGTACATAAATAAGTACTAGGCAACGGGATGCTAGTGCTATCATACCAAGTCTGCCGATATTGTTGTAATGCAATATCAAATTCAAATTCTAATTCCCAATGCCAATTTAACCCATAAGTTGTGGCGAGACCTCTAGTGGTGGACGCAAGTCCCTTCCGCCAACAAAAGCCGCTCCATCTTCTCCCCAACCGAGACCGCCTACTTGCAATGCGACAACTCATGCTACGATTTGGGGACGGTTCTAAATGAGCAGCCAAAGGTACGAGGTTATGGCCGCAGCTCGATCAACACCAACACATCACCTAGAAGGACTTGAAGGCCGTGCAACTCGCCGTCCTTTCTTTCCATTCGCCTCTGCGCGGCCGAAAATATTCATGCACGAGGACAACCAAACAATAGTGGCGGTACTGAGGCACCTTACGTCCCGATGGCTTGACATGTTGGACGAACCTCGAAAAGTTTGGGACTTCATCGACACTAGCAACATCAGCATTTGCGCGCGCTATGCTCGATATGCAGCGAACGCGTGGGCCGACAAGCTCAGCCGAGAAACGGACATGGACAATTGGCATCTCAAGCCCGCGTCTTCACTTTCCTGAATTAATTGTGGGGCGTACACCCCATCGATAGGGTCGCCACGCAGGGCATCGCTCAACTCTCACGCTACAAGTCCCGCTAACAAGACCCCACTTGCGAGGCCGTGGACTGCCTCCATATACTTGACAATCTATGGACCTCGAAGTGAGATAAACTAGATGGTGCAACCCACCATGTACGCTCCTACCCGACCTCGTCCAAAAATAACGCCAATCGTTGCCACAGTCATCGCGCAGTATTGGCTAGCAAAATAATGGTACTAATCACTGAGCGAGCTAGATGACAAGCAAATCATGCACCCCCCTCCCGAAATTTATTCTTTCCGGGCAAGCGCCGAGCGTACGAAGGTGTAGAGCCGCCCGACTGGAGCGTCACGGTTTTTCACGTACTACACCGTCTTTGATCTACCGAACGATAGGGACGCCAAACCCAGCCCCAACAACCCATGCGTCCGCGAGTGAAGCCAACCGCGTCCGGATAATAAGAGCAGACAACCACGCCTCCAATGCGCCGATCAAGTACCATCTCATCGAGTCTCTGGCCCACGCACCTTGGCACGCCTCAATGCGCAACCCCCCACCAAGATTCCCTACATGGGCGGTTGGTCGAAAACCATCGACGTCGTCACCGGCAAGTACATTGACCCGACCATGAGCGCCACACCGGCTGCCTAGCTTTTCTTCAGATGGCTAGTCGCCACACCCCCGGCTCAGTAGCCTACGCCGACCTTCGGGCGTTTGCTAGATGGCACAATCTAACTCCCATTTGCTAATACTGGGATTTAATGGTTAGTTAACGTACTACCATCATAAGTCCGCCTAAAGCAACGCGCGGAGACAAAGCGTCACAAACGCAGTTTTATGTCCGCGGCGGCGGCGGCCCCGGAGGGGGATGCGCTCGCAGGTCCGCCGGCACTCACCCCCACCTCCACTTGGCGGGCGCTAGTAACCCTATAGCCGTGTGATGTCTAGCACGGTTGGGGGCTAGGCGGGGTGAAACCGGCAGCTGTGATCCGCGTGATCTACGGCTGTCGGGAATCCTCGGTAACAACACCGAGCTTGGTCGATTAGCGCCCTAGCATCGGCTAGAGCAGACCGCGCGTCGTGGAGAATAGCGATATCATATAACTCATACATGTATGCATTAAAAATAATTATATAAAAGAAAAATCAAAATTGTTTACGGGTACGTTTTAGCCGGTCTTGTTACTTGCAATGGAGAGGTTGAGATTAGTGCCTTCACGGCGTACATCATAAGCATCGAAGAGACGTGCAATGGTTTTGATCACAAAGGGCGCCCACAAACAACGGCCGTCAACTCGGTATTGCGTCGTAAATACCTTCAATTTTGTCCGCGGCGGACGCCCACTTGCTTTACCCCTTGCTCCTCTAGCGGGTAGCAGCCGTCCTCTGTCTTTGTGCTAGCCTATCGGCTCGCGTAACCCACCCGCCCTTCCCTAGTCAAGCGCTGAATAGAAATAGGACCTTCGAATAGTTGTGTTAGAGCCTGTTTTTTTGCTTGGTGACTTATGCTGCTTCTTTCTTGTAAGAAAGGTTTAATACTTTTTAGCCTGTTTATCCAAACTGTAAATAGGCTGTCGTCTTTGGCATAATCTGACGACAGTCGCTTTGAAATACCCGTACAGCAGCAATACACGTACCTGTACCAGGCTACACGCTCAGCACATCAGCTGCGCGGCTCCAAAAAACACAATCCCGTACATTTACCATACTGTACGGGGTATGCTTTCTAGTACCATATGCTTTAGAAACTCGTTACTCACTGTTAAAAGTTGGTTGCAGGTTTTACTGATGTCCACGGCTACTCACGGACGAAATCAAGACGCAGCAACCGACAAGTAACAACCTTTGCGAGCTCGGCGGGGCTTTTTACAGATACTCGCAACAGGTGAATCCAACCTTACCCGCGACCGCAACGCATTCAAAACCACACTAACCTCTGCGGCACTCTGTACCCAGCGTGGGGATAATATAAATAGCAATATTACCGAATTTGACGAACGCGGAGGTCACGTTTAACGGCGCTGCTGAGCGGGGCGTTGCGGCGGTTCTTGTCTCGCCCCGCGGCGGTGAGATTCTGCGTACGGGAGCGGCGTGGAATGGCGTTCGGGAGCGTTCCGATACAGCGTTGCGTTAGAGCGCGGAGACGAGCCGTTTTGAGATGCATAGTGTTCACGATAGTGATATTGCTGGGCTGGGGGGTGGAGGGTACTCCGCTAGCAAAGGTGTTTCGGGAGGCAGGGCTACAGCTGCCGCGGCTGACGGCGAAGGGGCAGGCAGTACGGAAGGTACTGATCGTCGCACATGGGTCTGGGTACTGCGGTACGGGACGAGATGACTGGCGGGGCGAGATGCCGCGCTACCTCTCCGCATTTCTACCTCGCGCGGAGTCCATCCTAGTTCAGGGGCGACAGCGGCTCGGAAAACGCACACTCTGCCGCTCCTGTGTCCCAGACAGCGAAAAAAGTGGCGAAGAGAAGAGCTTCAGGTACGTCGACCGATAACGTTTCGCACCGCCGTCCCCGTCGCCAGCCCAAAGCGTTTCCGAGATCGTCTGCTCTCAACAGACAACCGCGGAAATCACATCCGACCTAGGAGCGCTCCTCTGATGACGCATTACTATGTAAGTGTATGTGTATTTCTAAAAGTATAAAAATAGTATATCGATATGGTAGAATTCGTCAGGTTCGGGGCAACTTTAGTGAGGTGAACTTTTTGCAAGGACCCGTTATTGTCATATCTCTGCACAGTGATTAATTGTCGGGGACGACGTGACGCGGGCGTCTTTAGGGAAAAAAGCGCCTCATCGACGAGCCCGCGCCGGTGCTTTGGACCGCTGTAATGTGCGCGGTGTAGTTATAGGGCGTCTGCAGGTTCAACAGTTGGTTTCAGTAGATTATTTAACAATTGTGGCGTTATAATTGTGCATCGGGAGCGTTGCTTGACTTTAACGCGCGATATGATTGGTGGTCTTTCGACAGGTGTGGTGGTAAACTGGGCAATAGCCCGCCCGATTTGATGCTGGTGTTTGGGACGGGCGTAGTGAACGACCCTTTGGAGCCTTGCCAAGAGGACGCCGGCAACTGGACGGCTTGTGCGCAAAACAACTACCCCTCACTGAAACTCCTACAGCGCGCCAAGCTGCTGCCGCCGCGTAGCGACCCCTTCGCCGTGGAAGGCCTCCCTACAACGACCGTTCACTTTCCCGTCCGCAAAGTGGACCAACTGTTTCAGAACCCATACGATTTTACGCACGTCTTGGGCGACGACAGTTACTTCAAGCCCGTCGCGCTCGAAACCGCGGCGCGCCTCTCGCAGTGCGCTACAAAATACCCTGTGAAAGCACGGGACCTGCTCTTCGTCGCGCGCTACACGGAGCACAAGGGCCAGGTGGAGTTCGTCCGCAGGCTGGACCCATCTTTGCTGGACGACTATACAATCCATTTCTACGGCGGCGAAGACAAGTCGCCTTACGCGCGTTTACTGCAGGATGAGGTAAAACGGCGCGGCCTCCGAGCAGTGGTTCACGGTCGAGTATTACACTCGGAGCTTCTCGACCACGTGTGCCGATCTGCTGGCCAGGTGCACTACGCACTCGCAGACAATAACCCACGAGCGGTCTACGAGGCTTTCTTCGCCGGTAACCCCGCCCTCGTGAGCGCCCAGTCTAAAATGCCGCCCTCCGTCCTTCGACTCCCGTTTGTCCGTCGCACCGACGCGAGTTCGGGTGCTGAGGACCTCAACGCCGACTTTGCGGCATTCATTGATCTTACGAAAGCGCGGTGGAACTCCACAATCGCCGCATGGGCCAACAAGCACATGCACCCGCTGTCGGTGTACCGCGGTATTTGCGAGAAGATCGGCATATGCGCCCCCGAGAGTCGCGCCGGAGGGATGGCAGCGACGAGACATCGCCTTCGCATTTCTGCTGTCGCCACGCAATAGGCGGTAGCAAGAGCAACGTGCCAGTTTGTGTCACACTACCGTGACGGCAATAACCGTAGGTCGCCTAAGCTTCTTTTGTTCTGACAATCCGCGCGAGGCGACAGCCTACTATGCCGACGGGGCCATAACATCATCTTCGACCACCATTGCACGAACAGTATAATATTATAGTGATATAAAAAGAGGGGGAGGAAGGTCGTCGCGAGCTTTTCGTGGTACCTAAATTGATAGGATTGTGACATACCACCGTCATTTGAGCATATAATGAAAGTTTGTTAAACAAATTACGCACATAATGCATTTGTTCTTCCGCGATTTCGTTCCATATTTGCCACCCGTGCATTCACAGAATCAATTCAAAACTAGTTTGTATCCGTGAATTGGCCGCTGAATGCAATTTATCGTTGCGGATCATCCTGGAATAAAGTATGGAGTCGCAAATTAATACATCGCGCTGCTGATGACGCTTGCGGTATCGCTGGCACCGTCGGCCTTCTTCTTCGAGGCGCGAAGGAAGCGGTACGACTTGGCCTTCATCTGCTTCGTCGTCTCGTACCTCTGCAGCTCCTCTCGGTGCTCCTCCGCGTATTGTCGGCGCTTGATATTGACGCGCGTCTCCCGCCACTTCCGCTGAAGGAGGATTACCGCGTTGCGCACGCGCACAAAGCTATAACCCGTCGACATCAACCCCTCGATCCGCCGCCGCACCGGCCTGCCTGGCCGCGAGCCCGCCATACCGAGCCGCCGGAAAAGGTAGCGACTCTGGTTGATTTGCATCTGAAGCGCATTCCACAAAACGTCGCATTTTAATGCCCAAAGCAGTGAAACCATTCGCACATATGCGGAAATTCGGAGGAAAACATATGCATGAAATTGTAAATAATTGAGATGCATCGTTATTTGTGCATACTTCTTGGGCTTAATGTAGATCTGCTCACCGAGTTGCGGTGCTATTACAAATCAATTTCTTGGTTCAGGTCATATACACAGCAGTGAAAGAATGTAAGCACAGGTAATATCTACCCGTACATCAGCAACCATACAAATACAGACCGAAACTATTTGTGCATGAAGCGAACACAAATGCTCGTTTCAACCCCCAAGTACACTCACAACAATTAAAACGGTTGAGGGGAAGCTAGCTGGCAAACCAGCACCATGGCAGGGTGCAATACGCAACAAACACAACAGAACGATAACCCAACAATACATGCGTCGGACTGCTAAGAGTAATGAGCACATACTCTTACTACTCTCTATCGAAGAATAGGAAAAACACGACGGTGGGGGGGAAATGCTAGAAAACCTAAATGTCAAAAACTTTAAATAGTTTGCAGATACTCTACAAAAACATAACAAACACTCAGCTGCCAAATTAAATTTTTGTAAAACATTGAAATAACGTAAGAAAAATTTCATTTGAACATATTGCAAGTTCCGCGAAGGCTGATATAGCGACACCGAAACTAGATGACAAGCTACTTGCCTTAATTGCATCACACAATGAAAATAACTAAAAGAAAACGAGCAGTTGTTATTTGAGACGTAAATCGTCCATGCCGAGCACTTCCATGTCGTGGAAATACATTCACAAAACACTGAAGTATGTTTAAGATCATGTTCCTGATATAATAGTAACACATGGGATGCGATGCAACGAAAAGTGAAAGAGGTATGAAGCAAAGCAGCCAATCAATGTTTAAGTTGACAATAGTAAACAAACAAAAACCAGCAAGCGACAAGAAATACAGCTAATCATAAGTAAAAACTGGATAATTACAGCGCAGGGTATACTTCCACAATCATCATCATATATATTGGAGGCCAATGATGAAACGTCCGAAAGAGTATCAGAATATGTACCAACAAGTTTGTCAACAAAAATGTAATCAAATATCATTTAGCGGTAAAATTACAAAAGACAACATTACGCGCTAACGCACAAAATGTACAAATGCGGTTTACTTACAAACGGCAGACACACCTGTTTGTCCCTGAAGCAGCGCTGGATGCGAAGGACGGCAGCCAACCGGTGCGCGCTCGCCTCTTCCACCGCCCTACGGAAGCGCGCAGTCTTCCACGCTCGGCAGATCTTGCGCACCGTCATGTCGAGCTTCATGATGTTGACGCGGGTGAGGTAGCCGCGGAAGATGCGCTGCAAAGTGATCACCGCCGGAATGTACTTCACCTCCATCACGTCCATCGTCACGTGGTCCGTCACGATGTCGTACCTGCCCCGCGTCATGCGCCCCACGTGTCTCAGCATGCCACCATTTTCCTACTTACAAAACGTAAATTTGCGTTAACTACACTGCCGCTCGATAGTAAATTGACTCGAAGAACACAACAAAGGGCAGGAATTTTGTTTTCTAACGACATATTACATTTTACGATGAAAAACTAAAACAAGAAAGTTTTTTTTTAGCAGTTATCATTCAAAAGCACTACCATAATAATTGTGCCTCAATACGACCGACTTTCTTCTGTTGTTGCTGCTGGTTTTCAATTTAAATTTACTGCTGCTGCCGAAGATATGCAGTCCAACCGTTGGGTGAGTATCTCTGCTTATCGCGTTAGTCCGATGGTACGGGTTGTCGCTATGCTGGTGGCAAATGCTCGGACACGAAAATCAAAAGAATGGGTGAGCCAAGGGAGAACCAAACACATGCACAGGCAAATGGCAGGTAATCAGATAAAAACACAATGAGGCCGGCGTACTTCCCACACTGCGAGCTTAGTGATGCAAAATGAAGGAGAATATTAAACTCGGAAATTCAGCATAATAATAGGAGGGTCGCGGGATAATAAGGAATAGGGAGTAGGAAATTGATTGAGCGACAGAATACGATAAACATTCAAATCAGAATAAATTGAAAATGGAAGTCAGCCGAAATGATGCGTTTTAGGCGGACTCGCCGGGGGAAACCGGATTTCAAACCCATTCTGACCTCGGAAAAAATGAATGACATGATTATTCAGGATTCCCTGCAGCGGACAATGCGCGAGAGCATTGCCTTGGCCCCCTTTTCCCTTTTCCCTGTTTCCTCTCCGTCGTGCGTGTCCGAATCCCCAAAAGACGAAACTCGAAACACACGTCAAGTACACACATTCCTCCTGATCACAGAATGCTGGCAGCGATCGATACCAAACTCGGCGCTTTCCGTCCACAAAGACTAAACCCCAAATCCCAGGAATACCGTAAAACCCAAAAACGCCTTTTTTCCAGAATTGAGTGCATATAAATCAAACCGGAAAATGGAAATTAGAAAGGGTGCTAAATGAAATAGGTAAGTAAGAAAACAACGAACGGAACACCTCACATTTCACTCTCTCGTAAACAATGAAACGATCCACAATTTCGAATGAAACCGAATTCCAATGTAGATTTCGAACCGAAACCGGTTTCCCCCAAAAATTAGCGA
>JAPMLY010000854.1:110000-150796 GCA_026401115.1 Tetraselmis chui
CAAAGCCAGGAAAAAAGCTGAGAAAGTCAAGGCAGACGTGGAAAAGAGAGGTATGTCCTATCACGGCTGGATCACAGTGGTCATTGTCGTCTTTTGGGCTATGACGCACGAGCTGCTTTCCACACCGGCAACTTCGCTCGTTCCGAAATAATCTACCAAATAGTTTCCAACTCTGACAAACTCTTTGTTTCCGCAGGCATAATCTACATGAGTAGGGTGCCGCCTCACATGGTCCGTGCTTCACCCCATGCAGCTGCTGTACCAGCCAGCAAACATGCATTGCATGCAATGTGTGTGTCATGCATCCCTTGCATACCGCATTTTTTTGGCTATAATCCACTCAGCATCCTAATGTCGTAGCAACCACCCAGAGTGACTGGCCAGTTGTATTGGCGTAACCACAAAAAGCATTCGAGGCTGTGGGATGGCGGGAGGAGTGCTAAGGAGTCAGTTTGTCGCTGTGCGTGCAGAAACCTGCAAAGGTGAAGCAGCTGCTGAATCAGTTTGGGGAAGTGACGCGTCTGTACCTTGCACCCGAAGGTGCGCAGCAGGATCATGGAACCATCTTGCGATGCTGCTGACTGCTGCAGGCTGCGTGCTGGGACGGGAGGGGAACGAAAGAGGAGGGGAGGAGGACTGACTGGTGCACTGGTTGGCGTTAGATCCCTCCATGCGGAAGTCCCGTAAGAAGAAGGGCGGCAACACGGGCAAGGAGTTCACGGAGGGCTGGATCGAGTTTGGTGACAAACGCAATGCGAAGCGTGTTGCGCAGATGCTGAATGGGCAGCAGATGGGTAAGTAGTAGTTTGTGTGTGTGTGTGTGTGTGTGTGTGTGTGTGTGTGTGTGTGTGTGTGTGTGTGTGTGTGAAGGTGTACTAAAAAAGTATAACTCTCACATAGTGGCGATCTGTCTGACGCTGAGGCTTGTCTGTGGCGGTTAAGGTGGCAAGCGCCGCTCCGCGTTCCACTACGACCTGTGGTGCCTCAAGTACCTACCCAAGTTCAAGTGGCACCACCTGACAGAGGATATAGGTGAATCCTCTCCCCTCCCCGGGCACACACATACACACACACCCACATATATACCCACACCCACCCATATACACGCGCATAAAGACACACACACACACACACATATGCACAACTATGTTCTTCCTGAAACCACCATATGTTTTTGTTTCCAGCCTATCAAAATGCGATCCGGGAACAGAAAATGGCCTTTGAGATTTCCACCGCCAAGAGAGAGCGTGACTTCTACCTCAAACAAGTCGGGCAGGTGGGTGGCTCCCAGCTCTGCCTGGAGCGCTACCATGTTGCTTGGCTTCTTCGCTTTTGCGCTGTGGCATTCTCATCGCATGCGTTTGACGTACCACTTGTGTAGGGAAAAGCAATCGCTGCGATGCAGGAGCGGAAACGGAAGGTAGGTGCACGATGACGAAAGAGTGCAAAGCATCGTCTACCATATGAGAGCGAGTGCGGCGGACCTTGGGTGGTTTTCCTATTTTTTGGAGGGGCGGTGGGGGATGGCATGTAGTTGTTCGCTAGTAAAGCAAGGGATGGAAGTCTGGCTGTTAAGATAGAAGTGCGGATTCGTGTGTGTGTGTGTGTGTGTGTGTGTGTGTGTGTGTGTGTGTGTGTGCGTGCTCGCGGTTCTGTGTTGGTGTCTGATGTCCATGGGTGTATCGTGTTTTGGAGTGAGGGAGAGGTAGAGAAGATATAGTGATATGTGTTGTCGTAATTGTGTGTGTGTGTGTGTGTGTGTGTGTGTGTGTGTGTGTGTGTGTGTGTGTGTGTGTGTGTGTGTGCGTGCGTGCACATGTTTGCGTCTGGTTGGGTAATGATCATTTCGTTGTTTATCGGGCAGAGGGGCGAGGCGGATGCACCAAGCGGAGGTGACAGGAGTCCGGAGCGAGTGCGGCGGAATTTTTATCAGCGGCAGGCCAAGCCGGACCCGGTGGAGGACGCAGGTACGGTGCTGTCCGACAAGACGCTGCGGCTGATCAGTGGGAAGGGGAGCCGCGACGTGGGAGCGCAGAAGAAAAAGAAGACAAACCGGAAGAGCAGCGCGGGAGGAGAGTAACCGGCATCGCCTCAGCTACCCACCACCAGCAGTAACTCACCTTTGGCGCAAGGTATCATAATATAGGGGCACACACAAAGCTCTGGGTGGACGCAGAATCGCTAGTGGCACCTTCATATTGTGCACTCCGGATGTCAGTAACAAAACAGGAGAGTGTTGATACTGATGTCATTGGGTAAGGAAATAGGGAGTGTGCATGAAGTCTGACTCATGGGATCACATGCACAGAGTTGGGCACAGACGATAAAATGGATTTCTCTTGGGGGGGGGGGGGGGGTCGTTGAGGTAGGAGGGGGCGGTTACACAGGGAGTCATGCGCACACGGCTATGAAACATGGAACTCATCTGAAAAGGGAGGAGGGGAGGCCAGGGGGAATGAGCTTCTTGTTGACCTCACTTGCTCAGGCCTGTGCGGGTTCATTGGATGAAATGGATCCGGCTGGGACAAACATGACGTCGCCCCATGAGTTCTTCTTGTCGCCCTCCATGTTGGCCAGCACCTCCTCCAGCGACCCCACCTCCACCTTGGGCTTGGACTTATCGCGCAGCGCCTGCAGCTTGGCCAGCGCCTTGGCCGACTTCTCCTCTGCCTTCCTCACCGCGCCCTCAGCCCTGCGCCGCGCGCGGTCGCCGCTCTCGTCGTCCAACGACGCCAGCTCCTCCTTCCGCCTCTGCACCTCCTCCTCTGCCTTCTGATGCTGCACGCGCCAACCCCAAACACAACCCTCCGTAATTCAGACACGCCATCCCAAGACAACCACACACACAGGTATCTGCCTCACACTACGCACAGTACGACGTACGGAAGACGGCAGCAACGCCATACCTTTTCGGAAGCCGATGCCGTGGCTTTCACCTCACGCTCCTCGGCAGCATTACCAACCGCAGTGTCAAGGTCCGTCTGTGGACGCCCAACATTGGTGAGAGTGTATATACGGTCAAATCTTACGAAGACGGTTCCCGGGTAGGTTGGGGGGGGGGGGGGGGGGGGGGGGGGCAGAAATACCTTCGAGAGGAACAGCGGCGTGTAGCGTGCTTTCTCCGTCTTCACGTTCAGACCCTCTACCTGCAGACGTTAAGACCCGCCAGAGCGGTCAGCTTGAGAGGCTCCGTTCCCAAGCATCACAAAATATAGACGCACATTTACAGAAATGGAAACATAAACATTCACAGACAGTAGCTCCCCCTTTCCGAGCACGCTCACACACACACACGCGCGCGCGCGCGCGAATGGTATACAGGGGATAAGGAATACACTTGTATGGGTGAACAAGCACGTATTTCTGTGTGTCTGTGTGTGCGACTCTCGCCTACTGGTGTGGTGTAACTGTGAAGAGTGGGGGTAAGTATTCATCCTTAAGTATGGATGTGAGGAGGTGCACACCCACTTTGGCTCATGTGTGTGTGTCTTTGTGCGTGTGCGTGATCGTGTTTGTATGTGGGCCAAAGAGGGTATGCACCTACTCACATGTATACTTACGAATGAATCCCCCCCGACCTACAAAATCATACCAGTGTACGTGAGGCACACACGCACACAGGCTCATAGACATCTGTACTAATTTACCTACACCCTGCAACACGAAACGTAACCCGTTCCCACCAGTACACCATGCGTAGCACAATTCATTCACAAACATTCAAAAACAAGCCCAGACGCATGCGTAAACACAAACCCGCACAGCCCTCATCCCAAACTGTAGTGATCGCAGATCAGTGTGGCACACCTGAAAGACAGGAACGCCGACAAAGCTGTCCACATCCAGCCCAGCTTCCTGGTAAAGCTGCGTCATGGGGGAGAAGGGGTGATGTGCATCAGCAGGGGTGCGAGAAAGAGGCGAAGGTTGAGACAGCAGGACTTTTCTAAGGGGTGCTGGTATCAGGGCGCGCACCTCGACCGCCGATTTCACTTGGTTCATGTCCGGCATGAAACGGAAGGTGGCTCCCTCCAGACCCTTCTGGCGCGGTGAGATGGCAAACTTGTACACCTGGTCCATGCCGACCGGTAGGATTTGCGCCTGCCGGCCCAGTTTAGGGTTTTGCTCCTTGATCTTGCCGATCAGCGACTTGGCGTCCTCCTCGGAGAAGAAGAACAGCCCTAGCTGGCGCGGCGCCCCGCTTCCCTGAGTGTTCCACAAAGCAGCTCACTCGACTGTCCCACCCATCACTGGTGCAAGACACAGCAGTCGAGACGATGCAGTCGCAGCCGCAGCCCATGCACTTCCCACAGTCTTCTGCCGCCCTCCTCTTATTTCCAGAACAACACAAATACGAAATATCCGACAAACAGTAGAAATTAATAATATGGGAATAAAACCCGAAACGCCGAAACATCACCGCTGGCATCCCCCCAAACAGTGCCAAATGAAATCAACCATGATAGCAAGATTGACAGTACTGGCGACCGAGGCGGCAGTGAAAGCAATCACACTTGAAACATAGTGCAGCGATTCATTCCAACAAAGTATAAAACCATAGCAATGCTCACGATGTAGAGCAGCTGAGGCTGAAGTGCTGCTGGCTACCTATTAAAATCTAATATGCACACTTAAGGTTGCACCATCTATGGGGATACCCAAACACCTAACTTCATACCAAAATGTGTGCAATACTGCTTGATGTGTGAAGCAGGAGTTATGAATAAACAGATACAGGATCGAAATAGTATAGACGGGTATTCTCATTTGTCGTATCGACAAGCTTTACGATATGAGCATCTAGGGCCGCGGAGTATGTGCATGTGCATAATGTATGACCCTCTCAAGGGATGAGCTGCCGGTCTGACCAGCTTCTCGTCTTAGCGGTATGCGGTTACGAAACATTACTTCACACCAAAACCAAAGGACCCCCGACTCACATGGGCGGATAGACAAGCAAGCAGTCAGACAGGCGGGCGGGCAAATAGAGGGGCTGCCACTTCGCAGCAGTATGTGCCACATGGCTAAGATTAATTTATGCATAACGGGTTGGGGAACCACGCGGGGTGCGCACCTCGCCAGACACCAACACAAACTCATTCTTTGTGTTGACCACCGTATACACAATCAGACCGCGCAGCCGGGCAGAAACCTCCCCCGGGTGCATCGCCACGTCCGCGATGGGCTGAGGTGCACGTCGGGAGAAGGACGAGACTGACAGCGACTGCGTGGCAAAGAGATATCGTCAGTGCGGCCACCCGCAGTGCGCGCGCGGGCGCGTGCGTGCGTGCGTGTGTGTGTGTGTGTGTGTGTGTGTGTGTGTGTGTGTGTGTGTGTGTGTGTATGTGTGTGTGTGTGTGTGTATGTGTGTGTGTGTGTTTGCAAATCGATTACATAAATCGTCGTCCCCTCTCTGAATACATTTGGCTAATCAACTCTCTTCATTTCACAACCAACATATGACATGCATCAAGTTCTCGTATGGATACTTCAGTCGTGATATCATTGTTGCTCAACTCTTTGCTGATCGCTCATTGGCGGTGACTGGATATGTGAATGACAGAGCGAGTCCGCGTTTCTGTGCGTGTACATTAGCTAAATTTGTATGCCTGTATTTTGATGACTTAGTTCATAGACTGCGAGTGAGTGTGTGTGTGTGTGTGTGTGTGTGTGTGTGTGTGTGTGTGTGTGTGTGTGTGGATGTCTAAATACATACTTAAGCTCACACTGTATGGACGTATGTAGATGAGCTGTTAGAATGAGTCTCTCCGTGTGTGTGCGTGTGTGCGTGTGCGTGTGCGTGTGTGTGTGCGTGTGTGTGGATGTCTAAATACATACATAAGCTCACGCTGTGTGGACGTATGTAAATGACCTGTTTGAGTGTGACGCTTCGCGCGCACGCGCGCGCGCGCGCGCGCGTGTGTGTGTGTGTGTGTGTGTGTGTGTGTGTGTGTGTGTGTGTGTATGTTTGGGGGGGGGGGGGGGGGGGGGGGGGGGGGGCTTAAACAGAAGTTTCTAGTCGTTCGAGGGAGTAAAAAGATGGAGGTTTGCTGGCGCCGCTACTCACCGCAAAGCCTGGGTTAGGTAGCCTGGGCGCCTCGCTTTGCTTCAGCAGTTGCTCAATCTGCGCCGCCGCCTGTCGCGTCTGCATCTCAGCGACCGCACGCCCGACTGCTTGCCCCACCCCACTTCGTAGCCCATCCACGCTTGCCCGTAGGCCAGCCAGCCCACCCGCCACATGAGAGCGGAGCTCCGCAAGGCTTCTATCACCCTGTGCCGCCAATGCGCTCATCCCTGCCGCGGCAGCCTGCAGAGGTGGAGGCAGCTGCACACGTCCACCACTGCTCGCGCCCTCGCTTCCCATTATAGTCCGCTGCAAATATGTTCCTAGTGCCACAAGTGTGCTTCGAGCCACAACCTGTGCTCAAAACATGCACAGCGAAGCATCTGTCAGCGTAGACCGCTCCAAAAACACAGTCATATACATTTTGGTTCCCAACCATTAGTGAATTTGTAATAAACCAGCTTCACACACTCTCTTAAAACCGCAGTGCCACCCCAAATAGAACGCTTGCAATGTGAGATACTTAGCCTCACGCTGGCTTTCCTGTTAGAAACATCTACTATTCACAGCTGCGGGGGGGGGGTTGGTTAACCACAAAGGTGGACGCCACCAGCTGGCGTTAAGTGACGGGAGTGGCTGATGAAAGCAGAAATAATAATAATATCACAAATAATAACAACGGAACACGAATTATTTTGTTATTTACGCACAACGAAGGTGGGGGCTAACCCCTCACAGACACGGCAGGCAGCCTCGAAATCAGACAATAAAACCCAGCCACTAAAGATAAGAAGACGTGGGCTTGCATTAGACAAGGGGTGGGGTCAGTATCCGACGAGGAGGTGAAGCGATGGCGGGTGCAAGTGCAGGGCGGCGGCGGCTGCCGGCGACGTCGCGATGGGGCAGGCGATGGGGCAGACAGGCAAGTCTACAAAAGAAGCTCAGCGCCTACGGTGAACAGTGATCGTACGTGAGATGGGCAAGTTTTCCTCAGGAACTGCGTCCAGGAAGATCTGAATGTTGCCTTTGGTGTCAGGTGGTGCGGGTCCGTGCGTCGTTGATTCCCGCCAAGGTTCATTTAGCTTGGCGGTGCTGCCAGACTGGCAATAGACAAACTGGGACGAGTCCCGCCACAGGAAAGCAGCGCGGAGCCGTGGTAGGGCAGTTTTAGGTTTGTGATTCAGTACATAGTATCATGGTTGTAATTCCAGGAAGTACAGTAGCAAGTACAGGTACCCGTAACTTGTGTATATTTTTAACGGACTGTTATTTCTACCCTACGTGTAGTAGGTCTTGAGAGTGGGAGTAGACGTGTATGGGGATGATGTAGGTGCTGGCGGCAGAGACAGCCCAATTAGAAAAGGCCTTTGCCAAACCCTAATATTCTTTTCATGTGGATTTCACCGCGTATAATATAAAGCAGACGAGATGTGTACAGGTACGGATACAATATGATATTTGAGTCTACTTACCGGCTCATATATGCTGGACGAGCCGTATTTCTGTCAGGGTACGGCTAGGGTAGGTGTAACATATCCGCAAAGTACTGTAGCCCTGATGTGCTGAAATAAAGCGGTTTATTCACGGCGCCATCATCTCCTCTCGAGCCTACCGTCAGATTCGGCAGGCGGCCAGTGCCACCGACGAGCTCCACCCACCTGGCCAGCTCTTCCCCCCGCGATCACTCAGAAACACTGCCCCTATACTCCATCAGAGACAGAGAAACATGCTCCGCACCGTGCTGGCCCGCGCGGCGGGCGCCGCCCGACCGGCCGCGGCCGTCCTGCAGGTACTGCTTTCCCCCATTCGCCGCTATGTCTCTGTCTCCCGCGCGACTCCCGCTCATCGCGCTTACCAACTTCAACTCCCCGCAGCTGCCTCGCCCCTAGCCACCATGCAACACGCGTCGCATTTCCAGCTACGCGTGAATCGTAAGCGCCTTGAAAGTGTCTTTCTTGGCGGAAAACTCGGTACGCGGCGGGTTGCCGAGGGTCAGCCTCAAAATTAGGGTAAAACAAGATAACAGGTGCTGCTGCCGCTGTTGGCGCGTGGGCGAAGCGCTGCAACATTACGCAGGAACGTGAAGTTGCTGGCTGTGGCTTGTGTTGGCGGCATATTTATCAGACATGCAACCTTACTAGTACATGGGGGCGCTTTACTTGGCAGCGTTGCAGCGACAGTGGCAGAGCGCATACATTTTTTTCATTGGTCAGTGTTTTCCTGAACGCCTGGTTCTTTTGCCATATATCCATCAATGAACCCTATTGTAGGAAATGAGTATTGAACTTAGCTAGCTATGTGTCTATATGGATGCAAACGTTCTCTTGATGCCCTATTTTTTAGACTGCGGTCGGTCCACATCCATATGGAGAGATTGATGAACTGCTTTTGTTGCATTTCTTTCCTTTCCTTTCTTGTCTTCCTTCCTTCTTGGGTCCATAATCTAGCTTTATTTCTTCTATTCTTCGGGAAAATTGCGGTGTCAGTGGACCTGGCGTGGGCTGATACTTAGGCCAGGGTTCGCTTTGTGAGGGAACAACGCATTCTGATAAGAGGCAGTTCTGAATTGCACATCGATTGGGGCGGGTCATGGTTATGGTGTGTCACTGAAACCTCTGGTGCTGTCTGTCTTTCCGCAGACCCGCTCCATGGCTGCGACTTGGCCCGCGGTTGTAGAGTTTGAGAACACCGCAGGCAACGCGGCACGCGAGGAGATGAAGAAGATTTTTGCGGACCTGAAGATGCCGCTGCCGGATGCGCTGGCGCAGGACAGGCCGGTGGGTGACCTGATGGACGTGGTTAACGACGCGTTCATGACGGAGCTGGAGCTGCCGGAGGAGAGGATGAAGGAGGCGTCGGCTCTGCGCTCCAAAATTCGGGACTCGTTCAGGAAGCAGGAGGCCGCCATCCTACCCGCTTTCAGGGAGATTGACTGGGAGAAGTACAAGTCGGAGCTGGGCGATGCAGCGCTGGTGGACAGTTTCAAAGAGGCTCTTGACAAGACTATGGCTGCCCCCGAGTTCAAGTCGCTGCCTCAGGTGTCCAACCCCAGCCCCTTGCTGCAGGCGGTCACGCAGGCGGAAGAGGAGATGGTAGCGCTGGCAGATGCAGTGGCGAAGGAGGCGGATACAGACGCGGTAGAGCTCAAGAAACTGCAGGATCGCCTGGCGGCTATCAACGCCGAGATCGACCGCATCCAGAAGGGCACCGTCACTCTAGACTCGGAGCTCGCCAAGAACCCCGAGATCGCCAAAGAGATCGACGATGACATCCTCAATGACAAGTGGGGCGCTTAAGCATCCACTCTTCCCCCTCCCGTCCTGTCTTTATCTTCCCCCAGGGCTCTGCCGGGCCTGTAACCAGCACTTTTCCCGTATATGCAGCCCCCATCCTCCTCATATATGCGCTCGAGGCTCTGCACAATGACATTCTTCATTGCATCACATTTGTTCTTGGGTTTTATGCACTTGGATGCACTCGTGGTGTGTGTGTGTGTATGGAGTATACATCATATATGACTGTATATATGCGGAGAACATGGAGGGGAAATAGGAGGGCGGGTGGGAGTGTGTGGGGATGTGTTTGTGGTAAATGTAGAAGGGGAGGGTGAGAGCTGGAGCGCTCTTCCATATCTCTCTCTCCTTCACCATCTATCACCTTGCCTCTTACATCTGGCAAATGGCGTCAACAGGTTATCAGCCCCAACACTGTTGCTTTGCTATGAGTTCGCGCATGAGGCGGTGCCATTAGATGCCAGAGGCTACGCCACCCTCCCCCACACCTGTCCTCTCGCACAGCATTAGAGTCCGTTCTGAATCAATTCTCACCGCAATTATATGTCCGCGCGCCAGCTCATTCGTATTTCTAAAAGCGCGCATGTGCGTGGGAGGGAGGAGGGGGCAAGTGCCATATACGCTGCTCTTTCATTTACAAACATGTTTGGTAGGCAAAAGGGTTTCGTGAGTTGATAAGCCCCAATCATGGCTGTTGACGCCCGCCCCCTTTCCTCCCCCGTCCCGTTTTGGATGACGGTCGACTCCACTAGCCCCTATCGCTCGCGTGTTTGCATCTCCAGCAACCGACTTCCTACCCAACCACTGCTCCGGTTCCCGTCCAGCGTGTCGCATTGATATCGGTTCAGGTTTCACACAGGATGCAACCCTCTGAGGGTGAGTGGAACGAGACACGGGGGGGAGGACAGAAGATTTTAAACCCGGGGCGGCCCGCCACGGTGCTCTGGCGGGGTGTTGGACTCCTCCTCTATGATCTGTTGCCGTTTGTTCAGAAACTTCCGCTTCACCTCCTCCACGCTCTCCCGCCCCATCAGTAGCATCCGGTTGAGCTACGCAGCGGCAGGCAGCCCCTCTCAGTCCACCGATACACAGACACTGGGCCCTCATCACTGCTGCAGCCCCCCCCCACCACACACACAACGCTAAAACGACCAAAGACTATCTCCTCGGGTTGTTCTTATCTTTGGCATCTGAAACTGAGTGTCCAACGCTGTTCGTACGGCTACCCTGTCGTTCACAAAGCTTTTTTCCAGGTGATCTCTCATTTTGTCTGCTTTCACTGCGTCCCTACTTATCCCAAAACTCTTTATTGTCGTTCACCGGTGTCACACTCTCTTTCATGCACTTTGAAATGCACAATAATGCATTGTGTCACAACGTAATCCACACGCCCTTCCCTCCGTCAGCACCGCACCAGCTCCGGGTCCTTCTCAAACACGGACGCCTCAAACTCCTGTCGCGCGCTCTTGCGGATTGTTTCGCCCCTGGATTGAGGGTCCGGGCCCGCATAGAAATCAGGCGCGCCCCACGAAAAAGACGGTCACGGAGATTTTGTAGAAAACCAAGAGTGGACGAAAGCGAGAGGACAGGAAGGGCGCCGTCTTACCACTCGTTTCCTTTCTCGTCCTTCCACACAAAGAGGCGCGAGTAGCGTAGCACGTCGCGATATCTGAGCGCCAGGGCATAAGGTGGCGCACACAAACGTGGGCAGTCGTCAACTTCAAGACAAAAGCAAACTGGTTAGGCGTATATTCAAGCTAGTTGCACTGAGTGGGCGGTCTCACAGGGAGAGTGCCTCTCTCCGTAGCGTCAGCGGCTGTGTCTGTACTGGCGCATCTTTGCTCTTGTCCTGACAAGTAGCGGCAGTGAATTATCAGCTCCGTACATTCTGACGAAACACCTTACTTCCTCCGTGCGCCACTACACTCTAGGCGGTAAATGGAAATTGGGTGGGTATCGCGCGACAAGAGGGCGGGGCGAGAAGGCTCACCAGGTGCGAGTCGATGGTGTCGCTCACTTCGTCCTGATCGGCGTCAAAGCGCACGGAGAAGTGTCTACCTTGCGTCAGCACTCCAGTGCCAGTGACACTTGGTCGGTACAGCCCCTCAGTGAACCATCTAGCAACCGCAACGGAGCCCAACCTCCGTCCTGTCACACTGGCCATATCTGACGCCCCCCTGCACCCGTAGCTATTTGGCTTTCTCGGTAGCGTATGTATCAGCCTATCAGGAAGCTTTTGTGTGTTTTAAACGGCCTATATAGAGGGCCTATAGCCCTCTACTGCCACCTCTTCAATAAAGTTTCTTTCGTCCTGCTAGTAACAGAGAGTCGTAAATCTCGTAGCGATAATTCATGTAGAACGTTTCCCGCCTTCACGCGCTTGCCAGCCAGTTGCGACAACTACTCGACGGACTGTGCATGACGAATGAAGGTGGGGGGCGAATTGTGTCGCCTGAACTACCCCCGTACGGCGTACGGCACGGTAGTCCGGCGCTGATATTATTACTTTAGGGGGGGGGCGAGGGGGAGGAGAGCGGAGTTCCTCTCGTCCAGGAAAGCTTGAGACGAAGACTTGCTTACAAGTGTTTGGGAAGGAATGGGTGGGAATAATAATAGAAAGAGTACCAGTACCTGTACTTATTATTAGGCGCCTTTCGCAAACGCAGGACGAGACGTACACTCTTCCACAAAAGTCCGGACAAGATTTCGCACCTTCGCAAGTAGAAAATGTAATCATGCGTCGATTGTATTGACAAATGTCCTGAAATCCCAGGCAGTGCTTTTGCGCGCAAAATGGAATGCACAGACAACTGCGAGGGGCGATTTCGAACACTGCCGGGCATGTGTACTTGGGGTTATCGCGCCCGCACCCGTGCGGCACGCTCTTTCAAACAGTCGCCGTGGTTGGTAGACGAAAAGAGTAACGGGCGCACAACGCCGCAATATGAACGCTGATGCGACGGTCGCGCAAATATAATGCATAGGCGACGGAGGGAGGAGGTGTTGGGCAGGCCGCTGTGGGGGAAACGGAAGAAATCGCGTATGTAGACTTACCACCGATCTGCGCACAACCCAAGGGCAAGCCGCTTTCGACCACAATGTTCAAGCGATCATAACTTACTCATATATGGTCAAAACTTTTTAACAGGTACCGTTGGACGCGTCTTTTCAATGCACGTCGAACGCGCCTACTCCGGAGTTCAGACTCCCACAAATCGATGTGTTATGAATTATTTGAATTTACGAATTATTCCGGCACAGCTGACAACTGAGCCGCAGTGCCAAGCAACACCCATCGAAGTCGGCTCACCTCCTGAGACGATTTGTGCGGAGTTTGTCGATACATGCTTACCAATTCTTCATTCCTATTGACCTCCGAGCCTAATTCCCGACGCGTGCCACGCGTGGGGCGGGTGTGGTTGGCACAAGCACATACCCAAGCATTCCAAACACCACCGCCAACGTGATGCGTCCTTAACGGCCAAGTTGGACCTCGCCCCTCCCCTAAGCCAATCGCCCTCGCATGTTTACAGCGTGCAGTGTTTATCCAAACCTGCGTCATGTGCGTTTTTGCTCGCTTGTTTTCCAAAAAAATCACCCGTGCCAGCGGCGTGAACTTCCGTGCTCTATTCACACACCCGCAAACCAAACCTCGCGCATTGAACACGGCACCCACGCCTCCAAACCCCTCCAAAGAGCCCCCAAAAATACGGTGTTGTGGAACATAGAGATGTATGCAGCTTGGTATGAGCGCTTGAGCAATGCCCAAGCGTGGCGCTCAGAATGACGTGTGCAATTCAGACAATTTCCCGGGAGGTTATAGGCTTAATTCGACAAACTCCACCGACAACACCCGCTTTAAGCTGAGGTCTAACCACCCCGGATGGCGGCTTACTGCTTGCTTCTCGGCTCTCTTACAATTGGGTGGTACTCGGGTATCGTCGTGCTTGACGTGGTGAGAGGGGAGCGTGTTCTTGACTAGCTTATGCTTAACATAATGCATGTCCGGACTTTTATGGAGGAGTGTAGGATGAGATAAATCGCTAACCTGTACAAAAACGTACAAAAGCAATTTCGGCCTACGTACTTTTACTTTCCCGTCCGTACCATTCCGTCCTATGCTTGAGTCGCAGGATAGGATGAAATCGGCCAAAATCGGCTATCTGGTCCTACGGGCGTAGGACAGAAACTATTATATTATGTCTCAACTTCATGAACCTTCCGTTGGAACCTCCCGCAAGATGCTCGCTCAAGTTTCCTGTTATAGGTCATCGCGCGTGCTGTCACTTGGGTGTCTAAAACCAAAGCTAGCACAATGGTAGACTCGCCTAATTTTGGGATGCTCGGCAGGCTTGGGAACGTAGTGAGGCGTATTTTAGGCGGTGGACGTAGCTTGAAGGTGGAAAGTGAAGAGCGAAGCGAGAGCAATGGCGGGGGTAGAGAGACCACCACCCGGAACAGCAATCCCCGAGCCTCCCATGCGAGCATCGTGAGTGACTCCAACAACCCCCCAACCCCGAAGTCTCATGCAACCGTAGATGTGGCGGAGGTAGAAGGAGTAAACGGTGTCGGCGGGGCAACCCGAGCACCAACATGTGCACGCCAGGCGGCGGCGAATCCGCCTAGCGGGGAAGCGCGTGATTCCGTCGTTGTTGTCGGTTTAGGCCTAAAACTGGTGCAGACCGTGCATGTCCCGCGCGATTCCCTTGTAATCAGATACCATACGAAACTCGGGCTCAAGTTCCTGCGACGTGTTGTAACGAAGAACCAAAGCTGCCCTTCTTCGGCCGCCATCACTCGTGCGCGACTTGCTCTGGCCTGTACAGGTACCCGTGAGCGTTATAATATCGTCCTACATCCAAATCTCGTCCTACAGGTGCGAAATACAGGTATTTTGACAGCGTGGGAGGGGATGAAATTTAACGGTTTTAGTACGTTTTTGTACAGGTTAGCAGAATTTCATCTCGTCCTGCATTTCGTCTTGCGTTTGCGAAAGGCGCGTATGGATATGGTTTGCGATGTCGTTTTCAGATGCTTGTTTGTATGTATATGTGTGTACTGACGAATGTGAGTAATGAAGGGGAAATTAGGCATATAGAGGCAAGGCGTCTAAATCGAGGAGAAACACGGCATCTGTGTATGGTTGGCCAACGTACGGAAGAGGAGGCTGACACCGCTTAAGATAAGGTCTCTATTAAGACACCACAATCCAACACACGCACAAACCCACATATTACAAAGCACAATATGAAGTTAAGATTTATATGCATTAAGGGGAAATTGTTGTGTGAAATGTTAACGTATAAGGTCATGGGAGAGGGATTGCCGACGGCCGACGATGCCGCCACTTCCGAGACAACACTTCTAATCAACCTCCAACGACAAGCAAACTCGCCCACCCTCTTGCATGATTTTAAACTGCTCCAAGCGAAAGAAGAAGATGTAAACACACGTTTCCGCCCTCCCCTACCCATGACCACGAGATAGTTGCCTTTAATTGTTCGATAGCATCCAATACCACCAGCTTCCCCTCATTTGTTTGTCCTTGTTCAAATATTTGTGAAGCCGGAATAAGGACGGGATTAAATAACAATGCAGCTCTTGAGCCTACCGACACGACTAGAATATTATAATTGCTTAACTTTTGGACCAAAACCCCGGTCGTAATCATCTGACGCCCTCGCTTTTATATATATTCCGAGCTTGGTACATTTATTTTCTCGACGGTGTTGGTTGTTCGTGCGATCTATTATGTGTAATAACTAGGTTTGTTCGTGGTTGGTTTTCGGCGTTGCCAAATCAGCGATGAGCAAAACGCATGACGCTTCAAAATATCAAAAATATTCTTTGAGTGTTTTGAAGGTACATCAACACGTTTAATTTCCTAGCGGTGATGATTGTTAGCGTGATCAGTCATGCAATAACTAGGTGCGTCCGGACAAGTCGTCGGCACTGCCCGATCTTCGTTGTTTGAGCGCCAATCGCTTCGAAATACGCCACACGGCGTAGTTTTTTTGCTTTTTCTGATACTTTTACGTACGCGTATACTAAACCACACCGAACACTACTTTTTTCACCTCAGAACGCCCCACAAACCCCGCAACACCTAGTTTGGGACATGCATAAGCTATGCGGGCCGTGTGCGCCCTCATAGTGACCGTACTTGTCGCGGGTGGTGCACGATAGACGCGATGGGCGAAACCGTTTTTACAGGATTTCTCGGCATGCCGAAGTACCGATGACACCACACTTATCGCAAGCACACCGACAAAAATTGAAACATTGAAATTGAAATTGTTTACAACAATACCAGTAAAAACCGGCTGCTGTCTCTAGCCCCCCCCCCTTGTGCTACGCCTAAATGGACTTACAAGCGTGAAGTAGACCGTGAACCACTTATCCCAACCTCTCCAATGGCAATGACGATACCGTCTAAAACATACCCATAAACAAGTATTGTCTACATACAAGTATGAAATATAAAATGTCGCTAGACTCCACGATACGCGGCCTGCTCCTGCCGCTGCGGGGTCGGTGATCAGCAAGGTTGTTCAGCTTGAGCTGGTCGAGGCGGACCTGCCTGACCTCGGCTCCTGTGCGACTCCGGTCGTGCCGGAGATAGGGGGAAAGGCAAGTGAAAAACCCCCTCGCATAGGTCGTCGTCGGTCCCCCCTCGATCCGTGCTCAACCCCGCCCGAGGTATTAGCTGCTCCTCCCTACGCAGCTCGCCACCTAGCCGAGTCTTCTCTCCTCCTTCGGGGGCTGAGAAGAGAAAATAACTAGGCTGCAGACGGTGTCCGGCTTGCTCTCCTGCCCCCGAGCCAGATTTTCTCCTGTCCCCTGTCCTATTTCCGTCTGTTTCCAACACCTATTTGATCGCGATGTGGCCGTCCGTACCCCCCTCCGGTGGTTTACGTTGTTAGGGGGGCGCCTTTACGAGCAGTGTGCCGTTACGATGTCATATCCTAGCCATTTAGCTAAGTGCCTCGACAGTACAGAGTTACTAGCAGTATCTCTTCTAGATAGTTCTTTTCTAGATAGTTCTAAGAGCTTGTGTGATAAGGTTAGGTAGACGGTACAGGTAACCTGAGTTAACCTGTATCACTAGTAATAGTTTGGTTTAGTTAGCAGACAGCACAAGCTACAGGTTCTAAGGCTGTTTCTAGAACAACTGCGGTGTGGGTATTTAAGATAGGGACTTACTGGTAGAGGGAGAGAGACCGGTACAGATAGAATTACGCCACACCCAGACTGTAAGAAACCCTGTTCCTAAGACAATCTTATTAATTCTCTCTACGCTGTATAATTAGATCCAGAGATTAGGTTCTACTATTAGTCTAAGGTTGCCAACTTAGCCTAACCAAAGTAGCACCTCACACGTGGTTTCGGAGCCTCAGAACAGCTAGACGAGACGAAGATGTCTAACCGAGCAGGAGAGAGACTACCAGAGGAAGTTGATGGTCGACCAGAGGGGGCGCCTTCTGGGCCGACACCGCCGACGTCGACGGATGGTAGAAGACAGACAGTGCGAGAAGGATCGAGTCCCACGATGGAGCCTATGTCGGTACACGTCACCGAGATGCTTGAACGACTAAGTAACCGAGTTGACACTTTTTCGACTGAGCTATCTCAACTGCGTGACCACGTCGACAACGGTTTCAGACATTTTGAAGGACGAGTGAACAGAAGCCGAGAGACGGAGAATTTTCTTCGAGGAGAACAATTGAGATCGGAGAGGACGCGAGAGATGCCAAGCATGATGCCGAACGATGTCAAACCAGCCAAGATCAAGAGCATCGCTACGACTAACATCGACGAGCTGAGAAACTGGTTCCGACATGCGCGAGGGTATCTACGGTATCACAGCGTTAACCCTGAAGAGCAAAGAGGAGTGTACTGGGTATCTGGCTTTCTGGAAGGACCACTATCGAAGTGGTGGTACTCCCAAGTTGCGCAGACTGGAGATGAAGTCGGTGGAGGATTTTCCGGAGTTTCTGAGATGGAGAAATCCTTAATTCAGGAATTCTGCGGAAGAACACCGGCGGAACAAGCGAGATTGAATTTGGACAAAGCAAGACAGAAAACCACGGTCCTGAAGTACGCGAACTATTTTCGAGAACAATTATTGGAGCTTCCTCACCGTCACGAAGAAGATAACGTACATGATTTCCAGCGCGGTTTGAGACCCTCGATTCATAAGGAGGTTGCCCTGAAAAACCCTAAGACCCTACACGAGGCGATTCAAGCAGCTCTGCGAGCGGAGGCAGCGGAGACCAAGATTGAGACGACCCAACGCTCGACAGGCCGACTGAACGCCATCGAAGAAGACAGCGACTTTTCAGAGGCAGGGGAGGAGATCGACAGTGAGTCGGAGGAAGATTCGCATGGCGCGACCGAAGAAAAGCCGCGGGAGCTGTACGAGATTAGACGCCTCACTCAAGAGGAGGTCGACAGATTTAAGAAGGAGGGCAAGTGCTTCATTTGCCACAAGAAGGGACACATCGCTATCGACTGCCCAGACAGAAAGAACAAGAAGAATGACAGAACGAGGAAATCCCGGCCGGGAAAGTGAGACCTGAGTCGGCAGCTCGCGGCAAGCTGCAGGATGAGGTTTCGTCTCCTACAGCGACTCAGGAAGAGACCAGAACAGAAGAAGTACGAGACCCGTTACCTCAAACGACATTGAGGCCAGTCTTTAGGAGCAAGGACTTTAGCGACTGGATGATGAATAGGGAGTATTTCCTGAAGTACTCTCAGACCTACGGACCTTTCGACTTAGATGGAGCTAGCGATAATGACGGCCTTAATTCTCAAGTGGCGGAGGATTTTTGCTGTCCGGCGCGCCCATTTCAGGAGAGAGATTTACAGAAGTACCGGAGAATTTGGCTAAATGCGCCATTTAATGAATTAGAAGATTTTTTGGGCCATTATTTGCGGAGTAAACTGCTTCATCCCCATCTGAGAGCGGTTATAGTGGTTCCAAAATGGAGGGCAAAACCATGGTTCAAGCTGCTGCGAAATTTCCGACTTGTCGACGAGCTGGCGGCGAAAGAACATGTGTTTACCTGCCCCACGAACGATGAAATAGAAGGAAGAAGGCAAGATGTTGGACCGACAAGATGGACGACGCAAGTCTACGTCGACGACACCGATCGAGTTCGATTTCTGCCTCAGAACCTACAGAATCCCCCGAAGACCTACTGGACTCACTCGACGACTCTTGTTACCGATGGCCGACGAGTGTTACTAGCGAAAGAGGACACTGGCATGGTCTGGTTTCCTGGTGGCAAACAGGAGATTGAAGACGCGACCCCGGAATACACAGCAGTGCGAGCTCTTACGGAGACAACTGGATTAAAGGTGAGCGAAACAAATTTACGCCTTTTAGGGACGGAGTCTTCCGGACAGAATAAGCGCTACGTGTATATCGCTCGCGTTCGACCCGGATCGATACCGGACGCTACGTCAACTTCTCGGGCAGTATGGGCTACCTGGAAGGAATTAATTTCGGCACGGCGTACGGGTTATCTAGTCTGTGGAGAACAGCAGTTCCCTCTTCGTTACGAGACTTTTGGGAAACCGATCGACGGGTGGATGAACAAGAACGTCCGACTAGAAGACAGTGTTCCTGCGACGCTACATGTATCCACAACCCAGTCTGGAACAAGTCTGTTAGTGTTGGGAGGCACCTTACGCGGACATCGATGCCGTATTTTGGTTGACTCTGGCGCTTCGGAAAATTTCTGCAAGGCTGAGTGGGTACGGGAGCATCACATCCCGACAGTTACTGGAGAGAAATACCGGATAAAATTGGCAGATGGTAGTACAACTACGACTCGCCAGCGACTACGGAATGAAGTGCTCACAGTAGGGACCCTGGACATACGTCTGGACGCAATTACGACAGAACTGGACAAATTCGACATCATCCTCGGTCAACCTTGGTTACAAGCCGTCAACCCGGATATAGATTGGTCTACTAAAACGATTCGCGACCGTAAAACTGGCGAAGCTATGGTGTCTGGCGACGAGTACACCGTACCTGTGACAGTACATCACTTGGAGGCGGATGCGATGGCAAAGCTGCTTAGGCAACAACCAGCAGACCTCTTCGTGATTGGACTACGAGAAGTACAGGACGCGGTCGACGACATCAACACTGACCAACAACCTGAGTGGACGACTTCGTTACGAGAATCCCTGAATGAGTTTACGGACATTATCAAGGAGCCTGACGGTCTACCGCCAACTCGCGAGTGCGACTTTGAAATTAATTTGGAGTGCGATGAACCACCTAAGGAGCGAACGTACCGTATGTCACCAGCAGAACTCCGGGAGGTTCAAGTACAGTTGCAAGACTTACTCGCAAAAGGCTGGATTCGTCCGTCTAAATCTCCGTACGGTGCCCCGATTTTATTTGTACGCAAGAAGGATGGTACCATGCGTATGTGCGTAGACTACCGGAAACTCAACGACCTCACGAGGAAAGATCGAACACCGTTACCCCGGATTGATGAGTTACTCGACTCGCTATATGGGGCTCACTATTTCAGCACGCTGGACCTGTATAAAGGCTATCATCAAGTTCGAGTCAAGGAGCGCGACATACATAAGACAGCATTCCGAACTCATTACGGATTGTTCGAATACTGCGTTCTACCCTTTGGACTTTGTAATGCCCCAGCTGGATTCCAAGCGATGATGAATCGAGTTTTGGCCCCGTATCTTGGCAAGTTCTGCGTGGTATATCTGGACGACGTGTTAATCTACAGTAAGACGGCCGACGAACACCTCGAGCATATTCGACTCGTGTTACGAGAGCTGCAGCGACACCAGTTGCATATCAAACTCTCTAAGTGTTACTTCGGACGATCGAGCGTCAATTTTCTTGGGCATGTGGTGGAAGCTGGACAGATCCGAATGGACCCCGACAAGGTGGAGGCAGTACAGAATTGGCCCCGACCGAAATCAGTGACTGAAGTACGTGGATTTCTGGGACTTGCTGGATATTACCGGAGGTTCATCAACCAATTCGCAACCCTAGCAACCCCATTAACGGACCTGACCAAGAAGACACCGGAATTTCGCTGGACCTCTCAAGCCGAGTCAGCATTCGAGCAAATTAAAGACGCGATGGTACGTGCACCAGTACTGGTAATTCCTGACACTTCTCCTAATGCAAGGTACACACTGTACACAGATGCTTCTGGATTCGCAGTAGGAGCTGTGTTGTTACAAGACCAAGGTATTGGATTACAACCTGTTGCGTACCATGCTCGAAGGATGAACAAGCATGAGGTACACTATCCTGTCCACGAACAAGAGCTACTGGCAGTTCGCGACGCTCTACTGAAGTTCCGTTGCTACTTAGATGGCGCGGCGGGATTTACAGTAATTACGGACCACGACACGTTGCGACACTTCTTTCGACAGCGCGATTTGTCTACTCGACAGGTGCGATGGCTTCAAGTTCTAGCACCTTACCAGCGACAGATGGACATCGTATACAAGAAGGGAGCAGTCAACCAGGCAGACGCTCTGTCTCGCCGACCTGACCTGAAGAACTCATTACAGAAGCTGCAACTGTTACGCGATTGGACCAACGACGAAGCAGAATGCGAGTTACACGCGCAGATGTTTTCCCTGGAATCCCGGTTACATCCTGACTCTGGACTTCATGAGGAAATCAAAAGCGCTTATGATTCGGATAAATACCTGCTTACCCGGAAATCTCTGCCTACCTGGCTGGTACGTCAATCTAACGGACTCTTGTACGCCTACGGGACAAGACTGTATGTTCCGAACGTCTCTACATTACGATCAAGAGTACTGTACGAACTACACGACGCACCGACCGCGGGACACCCTGGTATTATTCGACTATTGGCAGCAGTAACCCGGACGTTTTGGTGGCCTAACATGAAGCGGACAGTACAACACTATGTACGCAGCTGTGTTACCTGTCAACGCAACAAGGCAGCGCGACACAAGCCTTATGGACTCCTTCAATCGCATGAGGTACCGACCAGACCCTTTGAGCATATATCGCTTGACCTGATTACGGACCTTCCTGAGTGCGATGGGTATGATGCTGTGGTGGTATTCGTCTGTATGCTTACGAAACGGACGATTGTCGAGCCAATTACGAAAACGATTACAGCGGAACAATTAGCAAAAATTATGCACCGCGCTGTTTTTCGACATTTTGGCTTACCACGGAAATTAATATCCGATCGAGATCCCCGGTTTATGAGCGACTTCTGGCAAACCCTATTTAGGGCTGTTGGCACCAAGCTTAATATCTCTACGAGCTATCACCCCCAGACAGATGGCCAAACTGAACGAGTAAACCAGACATGGGAGCAAGTCATACGATGCTATGTGCACCCCTTGCACGACGACTGGGTTCAACACCTTACCAACGTGGAGTTCGCGATCAACGCAGCGGTTTCTACGTCAACGACTATGTCTCCATTTAAGGCGACGCTAGGATTTGAGCCGACATCTCCAACGACGGCTACATTTGAAGATAACGAGCCTAGCCGTACTTTACCGGAGCAAGTGAAGATTCTGGTCGAGATGCACAGATTTGCCCACGACTGCGTCAAAGCAGCCCAGGCACACATGCAAGACGCTGCAAATCGGCACCGGTTACCAGTACCTTTTACAGTTGGCGACAAGGTTAAGCTCAAGGCGACAAATCTACGGTTTGTACAACAGCCATGTTCTAAACTACGCGACCGCTACATTGGACCGTTTCTCATTACGGAGGAAGTTTCCCCGGTTGCATTTCGGCTTAAGCTACCCCCTGGAGTACGGATTCACGATGTTGTACACGCCAGTCTACTGGAAAAATGGAATGCAGAACCAGAACAGGCCAACAGTGCGCAGCCAATCCCGATTGTGCACGATGCGAAGCGATTTGAAGTCGACAAAATACTCGACGTGGCTTTTAACTCCAATGGCACGGGACTTTTATTTAAGGTCCGCTGGGCAGCACCGTTCAACGTACCTAGCGAGGACACTTGGGAACCCATGCGAGGAGTCAACCACTTAAACATCTTTTCCGAATTTCTTCGAACGGATGTTTATCGAGAATTTTCTGGCACCCCTGACTTTGTCAGATTTCGCAATCGCTGGCCTGCAAGAACCCCCAAGAAACCAAGACCCTGAGTACTGCACAGCGAGGACGCTGGTGCTTAAGGAGGGGAGAGTGTCATATCCTAGCCATTTAGCTAAGTGCTAGTATCTGACATTATTTGTTTCCTCTAAATGGTACCTGTATCTTAGCGATATTCAGTGACTCTTTATTTGTCATCACGGCAGTACAACTGTATCGCCGTATTTTCCCTCGACAGTACAGAGTTACTAGCAGTATCTCTTCTAGATAGTTCTTTTCTAGATAGTTCTAAGAGCTTGTGTGATAAGGTTAGGTAGACGGTACAGGTAACCTGAGTTAACCTGTATCACTAGTAATAGTTTGGTTTAGTTAGCAGACAGCACAAGCTACAGGTTCTAAGGCTGTTTCTAGAACAACTGCGGTGTGGGTATTTAAGATAGGGACTTACTGGTAGAGGTGAGAGACCGGTACAGAATAGAATTACGCCACACCCAGACTGTAAGAAACCCTGTTCCTAAGACAATCTTATTAATTCTCTCTACGCTGTATAATTAGATCCAGAGATTAGGTTCTACTATTAGTCTAAGGTTGCCAACTTAGCCTAACCAAAGTAGCACCTCACAACCCCCCGTACCGGGATTTTCCGGCGGCGGGCGATCCTAAGGACCGCCGCCGCCAGACCGTGCCGCTCCTCCGGCTGCGACCCACCTCCATCCTACGTAGCATCACGCCTCGTCCCAAGGGGGGACCTAAGACTATCGCAGGGCTGGCGACTGCTAGCGAGCGCCGTGCTCTAGCGCTGCTTCCCAGTTGTCCGCCGCCAGCTCTAACACCCTTGTCCCTCCACTGATCCGTCCGTACCCTTCTTCGCCAAAAAATATTTCGCAAACGGCGCTCCCGCCCCATCGTCGGGAGAGAATCTGCGAGTATTTAGTCGCGGAAAAGACATATCGTACTGGCCGAGCGGGAGATCCCTATGCCGGTGTACGGATATTATGTTTTTCCCAAAACCCTCCGTACATGGCTTCCCGACAACTGCTGATCCCGCGGATCGCAGCTGTCGGTACCTCGTTCAGCCCCCTACCGTGCCATGCATGGCACGGCTATGGGGTTACCGGCGCCCACCGCGTGGAGGTAGAGGTAGGTGCCGACGGGCATGCGAGCGCACCCCTCTCCGGGGCCGCCGCCGCTGCGCCGCCGGCGGGCGCCGCACACCGACAATTGAAATTGAAATGTTGAAATTGTTTACAACATGTACCGTATGCGCCGGTTTTTCACCAAAAAGTCGTATGCGCCGGCTGCTATCTCTGGGCCCTCCCAACTATGCCATACAGGGAACTCACAAGTCAAGGCTAGACCGTGAACCACCTGTGTCCAACCTCTCCAAGGGTGTTCGGGGGTTTTACTCCCCCCCGGGGAGGGTCTGATGCGGGGTGATGGTGGTGTGCATTCATGGGCGTGCGAAGGGGCAATGTGCGGAGGCGCGGCGGGAGGTCGTGCGGGACTTGATGCGGTATATGGGTAGGAGGTGATGCAGCCATTGGACAGTATGCGTATGGAGTTGTGCAATGATGCGAGACGTGTCGAGGCGTGCTTTGGAGACGAGTTTGTCCGGAGGGTCGGTGCGGGCGGTGAGGAGGGAGGTGAGACTCGTGATGGTGGAGGAGTGCGGTGTACCTGTGCGGCTCATGACGATGGGAAGGATGTCAACCACTGTGCCTGGCCAGTGGTTGCGGATGGCGTTTGCAAGGGGTGTGTATGTGGCACGTATGAGGTTAGCTGTGTGGGAGAGGTTATTGTCTGTGTAGTACTTCCATTCCCCTATCTGAATCTTTTTTATGGATGCGTAACGTCGGCGACCGTTTGAGTGACCCGCGAATCGAGGTTCGAGGATGCGGATTAAGTCGGGTTTGTGTGCGGGGGGTCGTAGCGCGGGGGGGAGACTCTCAGGTGGGAGGACGGCGGGACACGAGGTTAGGGAATCGGGCGAGAGACCTTCGTCAGCAGCAACAAGGCGGGTGGGCATGTGGGTGGGGTGAGGTGGGTGGCAGTCAAGTGGAGTGTGGGCAGGAGTGGGGGCAGCAAATGATTTTATGGGTTTGTTACCGAAGTCTGCAGTGATGGTTTCCCATCGTCCTCCGTTGTGGCGCTCCAGTAGGGAGAGTAGGAGTTGTAGCGCGCTGTTGTGTCGGTCCTGTCTTAGGCCAGACATGGTGGGGCAATTACCGGCCATGTGGCCGTTGCTAGTGAATTGGCCACATGGGGGGCAGCGCAGAGTGGGGTTGTGAGTAAGAAGGCGGGTGTTGTGGACGCCCCACATGAATTCTTGCTTGTGGGTGAACTGAATATTTGTGAGGGTTGAGTGTTTTTTTGTGGAAAGAGAACTCGGCGCCGTCCGCCGCGGCGCGGGCGAGGAGGGCACCGTGTTTGGTTGTTTGTGAGAGGGGCGTGTGTGTGTGCGTTTGGTGCTGTAGGTGTGTGCGTCGGCCTTGAGGTTGGTGTATCTGTAAGGTAGTGGGTCCCCTAGGGTTTGTGGAATGAGGGTGTATGGCCAGGTCCAGTGGCCTATCGTAGCCTCTGAACCTGTGGTGTATGTAGTGTCGGGCGGGTGGCCATTCGCTACTTGGTTGGCGAGGGTGTCCGCGAGGTCGTTACCTAGGGAGTGGTTGTGTGCTTTGATTTTGCCGAGGTGTGTACGGATGCCTGCGTCGCAGCGGGTTTTAAGGGTGTGTATGATGGATAGGAGGGTGTCGCGGTGCATGTTGTGTCTGTAAGCGGAAGGGCAGTTTAAGTATCCTTGTATGAGGCGGAGGGAGCACGCACTGTCTGTGAGGAGGTGGGTACGGCCAAGTTGGAGGCCTATATCTATGCCAGCTAATTCAGCGCGGTTTATTGTGTGCGAGAGAGGGGTAGAGGTCACCAGGATTTTGATTTTGGCGTCCGAGGCGGGGTGGGTAGCTGCTGCTCCGAGGGGGGACGAGCCTCCTTTTTTCGAGCCGTATGTGTAGACAAAGTCCTGCCAGTTCCAAGCAAGAGTGCCTCTGGTGGGGTGGTATCTTAGTTGCATGCGTTCCGGGAGGGGGTATGTGATGGGGTGATTCGGGTGTGGGGGGAGGTGGTATATGCCTGCTGAGTGGGGTGAGTAGGTGTCAAGGAGGTGAGGAGGAGGGGCGGTGATGAAGGGGTTGGGGAGTTGAGTGTCGTAGATAGATTCGAGAGTGTTATGGAGTGCGGTCAAGGCTGTGGGTGACGGTAGGGTGGAGAGTGCGAGAAGGTTGGCGACGAGGTATATGTCGACCATCCATCGTGTGCCGAATGGGGTAGGGGTGGGAGTGCATGTGTGTTGGTCAGGGGGAAGGAAGGTGTTCGAGTCGTTGGGGAGGGTGTAAAGATGGTGGGTGTATGGGGAGTTGATGTACTTGGAGTGGCGGTAGGGTGTGTGTTCCCATCGGGGGAGTATGAGGATGGTTGCGTTGGGTGTCTGAGGGGCTGTGAGGTGTGCGCTGGTGATTGCGTGTTCCATGGCGCGTCGCATGCATTCGTGGTCGTATTCTGGGTTGGCGATGTTGGTGCCTTGCCATGTGTGTGGGGCATTGCTGCCACTAGATGAGAAGATTAAGTCTTCCGGGTAGAGGGAGTGGTAGGTGTGGGAGTGAAGGGATTTATTGAGGGGGTCGGAGTATAGTTCTGTCTGGATGCGGAATGTGTGACGGAGAGCTGTGAGGAGGTCTTCTCTGGTGGCCCATCTGTTACGGGTGGTGGTGGCGGGTGTGGGTGAGTGGATTTCTGAGCGGGAACCTAGGCGAGTGAGGAGGTGGTAGACCTCCTCTTCGAACGTATGCTGCGAGAGGTCGGGGCGAAAGAGTTGGTAGAGATGGCGGACGCGGGGGCCGTTGAGGGTGGTGACCGCGCGGCCGTCGGGAGTGCATAGTATGGATGTGTCGTGGAGTGATGGGTGTGTGTGGATGGCGAATTTACCGGTAGGGAGCATGTCGAGGTCGGGGTTGATGGGGTCGTGGTTGAATGTGATTAGGGGGTGTGACCATGGAGGGGGTCCTGGTTCTGGCAGAATGGGTGTCGTGGAGGGGACATAGCCGGAGTTGAATGCGGTGAGGGCGGTGGGGCCGGAGGGGGTCTCACTGATGGTGTCGTGTAGTTGTAGGCATGGGGCCCACTGGACCTCGTGGAGGCGGGTGAGGTCATGTTGTTGGCCGCGAGCACACCACTCGCACTGCCATGTGGCGGGTCCTTGAGCTAGGCGGCATTGGGAATGTATGGCAAAGTGCGGGCATGTGCAGCAGGTGGAGGTGGGTTCTGTGTGCAGTGGGTCATGACAAATGGAGCAGGCGGTGGGGGAGGGGGTGGGGAGGCATACCGATGGGGGGGTGGAGGAGATGAGGCGGAAGCCGTCGTCGAGTTGTAACTGAATGTCCCATTCCGTGAGGTGTTCCGGGGCCCATTCAACCATGTACTGCGTTTGGCCGTATTCTGTGTCCTTGTGTTTGGAGATGATACGCGTAACGTCGCAGGGGGGGGTAGTAGTGGTCTGAGGGGGTGAGGTATTCTGTGTCTAAGTGTGTGGTGGGTGCGGTGGGGGTGGGGTGAGAGGTGCAGGAGGTGTAGATGCCGGATGAGAGGGTGGGGGGTGAGCGAGGGAGGAGAGGGGAGAGGAGGGGAATCCATGAGGGGTGTATAGTGGTGGGGGGGGATGCTTGTTTAGGGGTGAGTTGTGTGATGGGGAAGCGGTTGTGGATAGTATTGGAGGGTTCGGTGAGGATTGCGGCGAGGAGGCGGATGGGAACTGAGAGTGGGGTGGTGGACCCCGTGAGTGTGGTGATGGATTTGCAGGATTTGAGGATGAAGGAGGATGAGGTGGCTCTGAGGAGGACTTGTGGCCACGTGGTGATGTTATTTTTCCAGAGGGGGGTGAGGCGGGGGAGGAGGGAGGCGTGTGTTTTGCGGGGAGAGAAATCGCAGTAGGCTTGTTTAGATGTGTGAGGGTCGGTGATGTGAGTTGCTTTGTCCCGGAGTGAGGTGAGGAGGGCGTTATCTTGAGTGGTGAAGTGGGCGCGAATTGTGGAGGCGATAGGGTTGGTGAGGGAGAGTGGAGGGATGTTGTGGAACAGGGTGCCCGCATCGCGCTGAGCTCTGACTAAGCACTTGAGTGTGGGTGGGGTGTAACATGTTGACATGATGGATTCCGAGAGCAAGTGGGAGTACGTGGTGGATAAGGTGCGGATGTGTGCGCGGGCCATGTGGCCTCTATAGCCTGAGTTGTTCCTGATTTTATGTAGGTGGCAAACTGTGAGTTGTGCGGCGTGGGCTTTGAGGGAGGGGAGGCCGTATCCTAGGTCGGAGGTAGGGCGGTGGAGGGCGGTGCGGGGAAGGTTGCGTACCGAGGAGACGGCGGAGCGGAGTGCGCGGCAGATTTGTCCTTCGAGGGTGTCGAGTTGGGAGTCGGTGAAGAGGCCGAGCTGGAGGGTGAAATGTTTTCCGATGAGAAGTCCACGGATGACCCTGATTCTGCGGGATTGTGTTAGTGGGGAGGTGGAAAGGGTGGTGATGAGGGATGCAGTGGTACGTTTTAGTTCGTGCCAGTGTTTGGTGAAGGTGAGGGAGGTGTTCAGTTCTACCCCTAGGACGCGGTATGTGTCCGTGGGGCCTACGGAGGGGATGGGGGCCGGGGTGGAGTTGAGGGTGATAAACTGAGTTTGCAGGCGGGATGCGAGGAGGGTAGTGTTGGCGAGGGTGAGGGCGTTGCCTGTGCGCCAGAGGGCGCCGGTGATGCAGCATTTGCGGATGTTGACGGTCATGCCC
Organism: Tetraselmis chui; assembly: GCA_026401115.1. NCBI lineage: Eukaryota > Viridiplantae > Chlorophyta > Chlorodendrophyceae > Chlorodendrales > Chlorodendraceae > Tetraselmis > Tetraselmis chui. The sequence goes on from JAPMLY010000854.1 coordinate 138,292, forward strand.
GTGTAGGCGCTGAAGAGGGAGAGTTTCCTGAGCGTGATGGTCATGTTGGGGGTCGAGCCCGTGGCGAGGCTGAGGTCATCAGCGAAGCCGTGTCCTGGGTATGTGGCTGTGGGTTATGTGGGGTCGTCGTTAGTGGCGGGGGGGCCTGGGCGGTAGCCCCGGCTTCCCACCGTGAGCAAGCGAAGGAAGGGTTAAAGGAAGAGGGTGAAGAGGAAGGGGGAGAGGGCGTCTCCCTGGAGGGTTCCGCGGTTAATGTGGATAGAAGGGGTGGGGCCATGTGGTGTAATATAATCTGTGGTTGAGACCCCGTAGAGGTGTTCGCAGGTGTCGACAAAGGTGGGGGGCATACCGAGATGACGCATGTGTTTGAACATGATGCGGTGGCCCGCGGCGTTGAAGGCGCCTTTGAAATCCGCGTACATGACGTAGATGTCTTTGTTGTGGAGTTTCGCGTCTTCCATCGTCATAATGAGGGAGGAGAGGGCGTCGTGGATGCTGCGGTGTTGTCGGAATCCGTCATGTTGGTCGCTGAGAATGCCGTGGGTTTCGGCGTATTTCGAGCCTGCATCTTGGCGCCCGCCGGCGGCGCAGCGGCGGCGGCCCCGGAGGGGGTGCGCTCGCAGGCCCGTCGGCATCCCCTCACCTCCCCGTGGTGGGCGCTGGAAACCCCGTAGCCGTGCCAAGCCTGGCACGGTAGGGGGCTAAGAGGGCCGACAGCTCGATCCGTGGGATTAGCAGCTGTCGGGAAAGCCCTGTACATAGGGCTTTTGAAAAAGTAATTTCTGTGCACTACCGGCGCCAAGATCTCCCGCTCGGCCCGTCCGATATTTTTTCGCGTACAGATACTCCTAGATACAGCCTTACTTTGAGGGGTGGGGCATGTACTACGGCAGCGTTTGATGGCGAGGAGGGTACGGCCGGATCTGCGGTGGGAGGCGGGTGTTGGAGCCGGTGGTGGCCAACCGGGAAGCAGCGCCAGGAATGGGCACTCGCCAGCCGTCGACCAGCCATGTGCCGGTCGAACCTTGCCGAGGGGCGAGGAAAGACATGGCACAGGCCGGTGGCTAGTCGCAGACGGAGGAGCGGCTATATGAGGCGGCGGCGATCCTCAGGATCACCCGCCGCCGGAAAGCCATGTACGGAGGGCTTTTTTCGGGTACTAAAAACAATGTCCGTACCCGGCGTCGAGCTAGTTGGGGAGCAGCACCATGGTAGGGCGCTCACTAGCGCGCCGCTACGTCGTCCAGCGACATCTCCCGGGGGGAGGAGTTAGCTGGGACGGTAAGGAGGACGGTCGCGACGGGAGGAGCGACACGATCTGGCGGCGACGACCCTTTGGGTTGGCGCCGCCGGAAAACCGGCACGGAGGGTTTTGTTTCCGGGCGCCCGCGGGCCGCCGGATCCGGCTACGGTGACCTGCCCCCCCCCCCCCTCTTCGACACCCACTACCCCGACAGACCTTCATACTCCTAGGGGTCCTTGAGCGTGGGCCCGGGTGAGCGCGGAGGCCCCCGCTCAAGAAAAGGCTGCTCGGTGGACGCGCGATCAGAGGGGAGAGGGTACGGCCACAGGCCGGAAAACCGATAGGTACCCGGGTACCATACAGAGAAAAAACCGGGGAAACGAGCGGGGAAAATTCAGGCGCGGAGGCAGGATCGCTAGTTTTTTCTATGTCTGTGTGTCTCGGTCCCCCCCACGTGTCCTCGAGGTGATGGGGGACCTCGACACGGAGGACCGCCGCGTCGGTGGACGCGGCAAGACCTTGGGGCGGGGTTTACGGGATGGTGCGGCGGGATCGACGAGCGACCGCGCGAGGAGGGGTTTTTTGCCAGCCTTTCCCCTCCTACCTTCGGCAAGACCGAAGTCACGCGGGAGCTAGATTAGGTTGGCCCGTCGTCCCTCCCGAACGCCGACCGGCCTAGGCCGGTCGACACCCCGATTCGGCGGGAGCGGGCCGTGCATCGTGAAGGTCGAGCAGCAGTTTAGTTTTGCATTTCTAGACAAGTGCATTTATTTTTGGATCTGTTTTTCTTGATTACAAAATTATTACGCTGTTACTGCTTAGGTGGGGGGACTGTGGCAATTACTGCGGTTGCTTACAGTTATACAACTCCCGAGGAACGTCGACACACATTGCAAATAGGTGTGTCGATAAGAAATGTACATGGTCGGAGAGACCCGGGCCCAACTTGCTAATAAGTCCTGTATGGCGAAGTAGAGTGGCCCGTGAGACAGCAACCGGTCCAGTTTGCCGGCACTTGTTGTGAACAATTTCAATTTCAATTTCAGCCTGCATCTTTGATTAGTGCTGTCCAAAGTTTAAGGAGGTTATTCATGAAGGCGATAAGGCGGTAGTTATCGAGGAGGGAGGGGTCGCCTTTGTTATGTAGCAGGCATGTTGTGCTGTGGCACCAATGAGGAGGGGTGTAGGATTTGTGGGCGAGGAGGGAGAGGAGAGAGAAGAGGGCGGAGCGGGTCGCCGGTGGTAGGAATTTGATGATTCCATTGGGGATACCGTCGGGGCCGGGGGCTTTGCCGGTGCCTAGGGAGTTGAGTGTTTTATCGAAAATGTCGCGGGTAATCATGTCGGCAAGGGTGAGGGAGGGGTCACCGCGGGGTTCGATGGTGAAGTAGTCGGGGTTTTCGGGGAGTTCCCACGGGGGGGTGGGCAGTTCGCGTGGGGTGGCGCGGCCGAGTTCGTTGGCGAAGTGAGAGTGGACCGCGTCAATGACGGCGGAGGGAGAGGATGCGGTGGTTTTATCGGGTCTAGTAATGCGGTGGAGGGTGGAGGCGGCGCCGGCGGGGGGTAGGAGGCCGCTTTTAATTTTCAATCGGCGGTGGGAGAGTTTGGGGCAGGTGTCGTAGGCCGTATTGGCTCGAGTTTTTATTATCTTTAGCTTATCTGTGGTGGTGGCTTGAAGGAGCTGGCGTATGCGTGCTTGGCATTGCTGTTTGATGGCCTCAGGGGAGAGGTATTCAGTTGAGTTTAAGAGGGCGTGGGCGAAGGGGAGGGGGCCGTTGTTCTTGCTGCATTTGCGGAGTTTGAGTATGTGAGTGCGTGTTTTCTTTGTAAGCCAAGTAGGGTCAAGGGACGCTTGGGGTGGGCGGGATTTTTTGGCGGGGAGGAGGGGCCAAATAGTGGCTGCGTGGTCCATGTGTTGGGAGAGGAGTGTGGTGAACTGTGAGGCAAGGGTGTCGAGGGTGTCGGGGGAGGCCGGGGTGTGTGAGGTGTTGAGAATTTCTGCGTGGAGGGCGGCCGTGTGGTTGATGAGGTCGGGGGTGCTGGATTGGTACGCTTTTATGTGGTCGGGTGTGAGGGGAAGTCGAAAGTTGAGTTTGCGTGTCGTGTGGTGTGTGTGGGGGTGGGTATGGGGAGGGGGGGATGTGCCATGAGGGAGAAAGGGGCGGGAATGACGAGGTGGATTGCAGAGTGGTCAGTGAAGTGGGAGGGGGAGGGGAATATCGAGCAAGAGGACGGTGGGAGGGAGAGAGGTGAAGGGGGCAAGGCAGCCACCGCTGCGGGGAAAGGTAGGGATGGGGTTGTGGAGGGGTTGGAGGTGGGATTTTAGGAGGGAGGTGAGGGCAGGGTGACCACTACCTGTGGTGGTGGTTGTTTGGAAGTCCCCTCCCCAGAGGGTGCGGTGTTGCGGGTGGTCGCTAGCTAGGCGGAGGCCTCATGCTGCAACTTCCGCATATAGGCGGGTCAGTTGGGGGGTGTAGAGATGGGGCATGTAAGTACCTATAAGGAGGTAAGGGGTGCCTGAGTGGGGAACGATTTTTAGTCCGGCGATATGGGGGAGGAGGTGGGGGGGCGGGGTTAGGACAGTGGCAAATTGGAATGAGGCTCTGCGGACCGCGAAGAGAACGCCTGCGTTTGGTAGGGGCACAGGTGAGTAGCATGGCCGGGAGCTTTTGAGGTGGTATTGGGGGAGGGCTATGCGCCATCGGGATTTGTGGGTTTCGTGGTTGGTTTCGGTGAGGATAAGTACGTCCGGACGGTGTAAGGTGGAGAGGTGTTCAACATCCATAATGGAGGTGTGGAGGCCGCGGGTGTTGAGGGTGATGAGGTGTAGTGGTTGGGATGTGTGGTGTGGGAGGATGGGGGAGGGGAGGGGAGGGGAGGGAGGGGGTGGTACTGGGGGGGTCGTCGGGGGGGGCGTTCGACGGGTGGAGGTTGGAAGGGAGGGGGGAGGAGAGGGGGGAAGGGGGGAGAGGTTGTGGAGGGGTGGGGGGCCGAGGGGGGAAGGGTGGTGTGGGGGGGTGGCGGGCGTCGAGGAGGCGGGGGCGACCCTGTGGGAGGGGGGGGGAGGAGTTCCAGTCTGAGAGAAGAGTGAGAGAGCGGGCGAGGAGGTCGGGCGGAGGAGGGTGATGAAGGGAGTTAATCCATGTGGCTGAGGTGTGAGTGAGGTGTAGGAGGCCAAAGTGAGAGTGTTGCCACGTGAGGACCAAGAGAGAGTGGTTAGGCGTCCCCGGACGGGGGGGGGGCGCCGCGGTTGGCTAGGTTAGTCCACTGGCTGGGGTATTGGAAGTTGTGGTGGTGGTTATCGACATGCCGTTGTTATTGAAATTGAAATTGAAATTGAAATTGTTTACCCCCCGGGGAGGGTCTGAAGCGGTTTAAAAGCGGTGTGCAAGAATGGCTTGGGGAGGTGCGTTATGCGGAGGCTCGGCGAGTGGTCGTGCGTGATTTGGTGCGGTAGACAAGGAGGAGATAATGCAGCCATTGGACGGTGTGTGCATGGAGTGAAGAAAGGATGCGAGATGTGTCGAGTCGTGCTTTGGTGACTAGTTTGTCGGGAGGGTCGGTGCGGAGGGTGAGGAGAGAGGTGAGACTTGCTATGGTGGACGAGTGCGGAGTGCCCGTGCGGCTCATGACTATGGGTAAGATGTCGACTTCGGTACCTGGCCAGTGGTTTCGGATGGCATTTGCGAGGGGTGTGTATTTGTCCCTAATCAAGCTAGCTGTGTGTGAGAGGTTGTGGTCGGTGCAGTATTTCCATTCCCCTATCTGTATTTTCCTGATAGATGAGTATCGGCGGCGGCCGTTGTTGTGACCGACGAAGCGAGGTTCGAGGAGGCGTATGAAATCGGGTTTGTACGCCGGGGGACGGAGTGCAGGAGGGAGGATTTCGGGGGGGAGGATAGCGGGGCACGAGGTTAGGGAGTCGGGCGAGAGACCTTCGTCTGCGTCAACAAGGCGGGTGGGCATGTGGGTGGGGTGCGGGGGGTGACAGTCAAGAGGGGTGTAGGTGGGGGTGGGGCGGGTGAAAGACTTGATGGGTTTGTTACCGAAGTCTGCAGTGATAGTCTCCCAGCGTCCTCCGTTGTGGCGTTCCAGGAGGGATAGTAAGGAGTTGTAGCGCGCTGTTGTGACGGTCCTGTCTTAGGCCCGACATGGATGGGCAGTTACCGGCCATGTGGCCGTTGCTGGTGAATTGGCCACACATGGGACAGCGCATGGTGGGGTTGTGAGTGAGGAGGCGGGTGTTGTGGACGCCCCATATGAATTCTTGTTTGTGGGTGAATTGGGTGTTGGTGAGTGTTGTGTGTTTTTTGTGGAAGGTGAAGTCGGCGCCGTCTGCCGCGGCGCGGGCGAGGAGGGCGCCGTGTTTGGATGTCTGTGAGAGGGGTGTAAGTGTGTGTTTGCAGCTGTGGGTGTGTGCGTCGGCTTTGAGGTTTGTGTATATGTATGGTATGGGTGCCCCTTGAGTCTGTGGTATGAGGGTGTAAGGCCAGGTCCAGTGACCGATGGACACGTCCGAGCCTGTGTTGTATGTGGTGTTTGGTGTTTGACCATCCGCTATCTGGTTAGCGAGTGCGTCAGCGAGGTCGTTGCCGAGTGAGTGGTTATGTGCTTTAATTTTCCCGAGATGTGTGCGGATGCCTGCGTTGCAGCGGGTTATGATGGTGCGTGTGATAGAGAGGAGTGTGTCGCGGTGGATGTTGTGCCTATAAGCGGAGGGGCAGTTAAGGTATCCTTGTATGAGACGGAGGGAGCACGCACTGTCAGTTAGGAGGTGGGTATGGCCTAGTTGGAGGCCTACGTCAATGCCAGCTAGTTCGGCTCGATTGATAGTATGGGAGGGAGGGGTAGAGGTCACCAGGATTTTGACGTTGGTGTCCGAGGCTGGGTGTGTGGCTGCGGCCCCTAGAGGGGAGCTGCTTCCTTTTTTCGAGCCGTCTGTGTATACGAAGTCCTGCCAGTTCCAAGCAAGAGTGCCTCTGGTGGGGGAGTATGTTAGTTGTGTGCGTTCTTGGAGGGGGTAGGTAAGGGGGTGAGTGGGGTTGGGGGGGAAGTAGTATATGCCTGCGGAGTGAGGTGAGTAGGAGTCTGTGCGGTATGGAGGTGGGATGGTGATGGTGGGGTTCGGGAGGTGTGTGTCGTATATGGACTCGAGGGTGTTGTGGAGTGCGGTCATGGCAGTGTGTGAGGGTAGGGTGGGGAGTGCGAGGGAGTTAGCTACTAGGTAGATGTCGACCATCCAGCGTGTTCCGAATGGGGTAGGGGTGGGGTGTCCTGTGTGTTGGTCTGGGGGTAAGAAGGTGTTCGCGTCATTGGGAAGGGTGTATAGGTGATGTGTGTAGGGGGAGTTGATATACTTGGAGTGGCGGTATGGGGTGTGTTCCCAACGGGGGAGTATGAGGATGGTAGCGCAGGGGGTGTGTGAGGCTGTGCGGTGTGCGCTGGTGATTGCATGTTCCATGGCTCGGCGCATGCATTCGTGGTCGTATTCGGGGTTGGCGATGTTGATGCCTTGCCATGTGTGTGGGGCATTGCTGCCGCTGGATGAGAAGACTATGTCTTCGGGGTAGAGTGAGTGGTAGGTGTGCGAGTGGAGTGATTTATTGAGGGGGTCTGAGTAGAGTTCTGTCTGGATGTGGAATGTGTGACGGAGAGCCGAGAGGAGGTCTTCTCTGGTGGCCCATCTGTTGCGGGTGGTGGTGGCGGGTGTAGGAGAGTGGATTTCAGAGCGGGAGCCTAGGCGAGTGAGGAGGTTGTAGACCTCCTCTTCGAATGTATGGTCGGAGAGGTCGGGGCGAAAGAGTTGGTATAGGTGGCGGACGCGGGGGCCGTTAAGGGTGGTTACCGCACGGCCGTCGGGGGTGCATAGTATGGTTGTGTCGTGGAGTGATGGGTGTGTGTGGATGGCGAATTTACCGGTTGGGAGCATATCGAGGTCAGGGTTGATGGGGGTGTGGTTGAATGTGATAAGGTGGTGTGTCCAAGGTGGCGGTCCGGGTTCTGGCAGGATGGGTGTGGTGGAGGGGACAAAGCCGGAGTTAAATGCGGTGAGGGCGGTGGGGCCGGAGGGGGTCTCACTGATGGTGTCGTGTAGTTGAAGGCAAGGCGCCCACTGGACCTCGTGGAGGCGGGTGAGGTCGTGTTGTTTGCCGCGAGCGCACCAGTCGCATTGCCATGAGGCGGGGCCTAAGGCGGGGCGGCATTGGGAGTGGACGGCAAAGTGCGGGCATGTGCTGCAGGTGGAGGTGGGTTCTAAGTGCAGAGGGTTGTGGCATATGGAGCAGTCGGCGGGGGTGGGGGTGGGTAGGTTTACCGAGGTGGGGGTGGAAGAGATGAGTCGGAAGCCGTCGTCCAGTTGGAGTTGTATATCCCATTCCGTGAGGTGTTCCGGGGCCCATTCGACCATGTATTGGGTTTGTCCGTATTCTGTGTCTTTGTGTTTGGAGATGATGCGCGTCACGTCGCAGGGGGGGAAATGGTGGTCTGAGGGGGAGAGGTATTCTGTGTCTATGTGCGTGATGGGTGCAGTGGGGGAGTATTTGTTGGTGCGGGAGGAGTGGGTGAAGGGGGAGAGAGTGTGAGGAGGGCGGGGGAGGTGTGGCGTGAGGAGGGGAACCCATGAGGGGTGGAGAGTGGTGGGGGGGGATGCTTGTTTGGGGTTGAGGTTTGTGACGGGGAAGCGGTTGTGGACAGTGTCGGTGGGTTCGGTGAGGACTGCGGCGAGTAGGCGTATTGGGATAGTGAGGGAGGTGTTGGACCCCGTGAGTTTGGTGATGGACTGGCAGGATTTGAGGATGAAGGAGGAGGGGGTGGCGCGGAGGAGGACTTGTGACCATTCGGTTATGTGATTTTGCCAGAGGGGGTTAAGACGGGGAAGGAGGGAAGTGTGTGTCTTGCGGGGTGAGAATTCGTGGTATGCTTGTTTGTATGTGTGTGGGTCTGTGATATGTGTGGCTCTGTCTCTGAGGGATGTGAGGAGTGCGGCGTCCTGGTTGGTGAAATGGGTGCGGAGTGTGGAGGCAATGGGGTTGGTGAGGGAGAGGGGGGGGATGTTGTGAAACATGGTACCGGCGTCGCGTTGGGCGCGCACTAGGCTTCTGAGCGTGGGGGGGGATAGACTGCCTGACATTATCGATTCAGTGGGCCAGTGGGAGTATGTTGTGGAGATGTTGTGTATGTGGGCTCTGGCCATGTGGCCCCTATAGCCGGGGGAGTTCAGTATTTTGTGGAGGTGGCAGACAGTGAGTTGTGCGGTATGGGCTCTGAGGGAGGGGAGGCCGTAGCCGAGGTCGGAGGTAGGCCGGTGTAGGGCTGTGCGGGGGAGGTTACGTACCGAGGAGACGGCGGAGCGGAGGGCGCGGCATATTTGACCTTCGAGGGTGTCCAATTGGGAGTCGCTGAAGAGGCCGAGTTGGAGGGTAAAGTGTTTTCCGAGTAGGAGGCCACGGATGACGCGAATTCTGCGGGACTGGGTTAGTAGGGAGGAGGAGAGGGCGTTGATGAGGGATGTGGTAGTGCGTTTGAGTTCGTGCCAGTGTTTGGTGAAGGTGAGGGAGGTGTTGAGTTCGACCCCAAGGACGCGGTATGTGTCCGAGGGGCCTATGGAGGGGATGGGTGCCGGGGTGGAGTTGATGGTGATGAACTGTGTTTGGAGGCGGGATGTGAGGAGTGTGATGTTGGCAAGGGAGAGGGCGTTGCCTGTGCGCCAAAGGGCTCCGGTAATGCAGCACTTTCGGATGTTGACGGTCATACCTGTGTAGGCGCTGAAGAGGGAGAGTTTCCTTAGTTGGATGGCCATGTTTGGGGTCGAGCCCGTGGCTAGGCTGAGGTCGTCCGCGAATCCGTGTCCGGGGTATGTGGCTGTGGGTTCTGTTGGGTCGACGTTAGTGGCGGGGGGCCCTGGGCGATAGCCCCGGCTACCCACAGTGAGCCAACGTAGAAAGGGTTCAAGGAATAGGGTAAATAGGAACGGGGAGAGGGTGTCGCCCTGTAGGGTGCCTCGTTTTATGTCTATGGAGGGGGTGGGACCGTATGGGGTAATGTAGTCTGTAGATGAGACTCCGTAGAGGTGTTCGCATGTATCTACAAAAGTGGAGGGCATACCGAGTTGTCTCATGTGTTTGAACATGATGCGGTGGTCTGCTGCGTTGAAGGCGCCCTTGAAGTCCGCGTACATGACGTAGATATCTTTTTTGTGGAGTTTCGCGTCCTCCATGGCCATGATTATGGAGGAGAGGGCGTCGTGGATGCTGCGGTGTTGTCGAAAGCCGTCTTGTTGGTCGCTGAGGATGCCGTGGGTTTCGGCGTATTTCGAGCCTGCGTCTTTGATTAGTGCGGTCCATAGCTTAAGAAGGTTATTCATGAGGGCGATGGGGCGGTAGTTGTCAAGGAGGGTGGGGTCACCTTTTTTATGTAGGAGGCATGTTGTGCTATGGCACCATTCAGGGGGTGTGTAGGAGTTATGGGCGAAGAGGGATAGGAGAGAGTAGAGGGCGGAGCGGGTCTCCGGGGGTAGGAACTTGATTATTTCATTGGGGATACCGTCGGGGCCGGGGGCCTTGCCTGTGCCTAGCGAGTTGAGGGTTTTATCAAATGTATCACGGGTAATCATGTCGGCGAGAGTGAGTGTGGGGTCCCCTCGGGGTTCGATGGTGTAGTTGTCGGGGTTGTCATGGTGTTCCCAGGGGGGTACGGGTAGGTCGGGCGGGGTGGCTCGCGTGAGTTCGGTGGTGAAGTGGGAGTGGACCGCCTTAATGACGGCTGAGGGGGAGGATGCTGTGGTTTTATCGGGCTTGGTAATGCGGTGGAGAGTTGAAGTTGCGGTGGTCGCGGGGAGGAGGCCACTTTTAATTTTTAAGCGGCGGTGGGAGGATTTTGGGGAGGCGTCGTAGGCAGTATTGGTGCGGGTTTTAATCTTTTGGAGTATATCAGTGGTGGTCGTTCGGAGTAGAAGGCGTATGCGTGCTTGGCATTGTTGATGGATATCGGTAGGGGAAAGATAGTCAGAGGTTTGCAAGAGGGTTTGGGCTAGGGGTAGGGGGCCACCGTTGGTGCTACATCTGCGGAGTTTGCGAATGAGTTTGCGTGTTTTTTTAGATAGCCAGGTGGGGTTAATGGACGAGGTAGTGGGGCGGGGTTTCTTCGGGGGTAGGAGGGGCCATATGGTGGCTGCGTGGTCCATATGTTGGGAGAGTAGTGCGGTAAATTTCGAGGCTAGGGTGTCGAGGGTATCGGGAGAGGCCTTGGAAGGGGTTGTATTGAGAATTTCTGCGTGGAGGGAGGCCGTGCGGTTGATAAGGGAAGGTGTGCTACGTTGGTATGATGTAATGTGGTGCGGTTGTAGTGGGAGTTTGAAGGTGAGTTTGCGGGTGGTGTGGTGAGTGTGAGGTGGGTTGTGGGCCGAGGGTGGACGAGCGACTAGGGAGGAGGGGGCAGGAATAACTAGGTGTATCGCCGAGTGGTCGGAAAAGTGTGAGGGAGAGGTAAAAGTTGAGCATGCAGGCGGGTTGAGGCTGAGGGGGGAGGGAGGAGGGGTGAGCCAGTGGTCGAGGCAGCCTCCGCTACGGGGGAAGGTGGGGAGGGGGGGGTGGAGTGGTCGGAGGTGGTATTCGAGTAGGGAGGTGAGGGCGGGGTTGCCTGTACCTTGTGTGGTGGTCGTTTGGAAGTCGCCGCCCCAAAGGACACGGTGAGTTGGGTGGTCGTCCGTCAGGCGGAGGCCCCATGCCGCGACCTCCGCGAATAGGTGGGTTAGTTGGTTGCTGTGGAGCTGCGGCATGTAGGCTCCGAGGAGGAGGTAAGGGTCGCCTGAGTGAGGGACGAGTTTTAATCCCGCGATATGTGGGATGAGGTGGGAGGGTGGGGTAAGGACAGTGGCAGAGTGGAACGACTCTCTGCGGACCGCGAAGAGAACGCCTGCGTTGGGTAGGGGCACAGATGAGTAGCATGGTCGAGAGCTTTTGAGGAGGTATTGGGGGAGGGCAATACGCCATCGGGATTTGTGGGTGGCGTGGTTGGTTTCCGTGAGGATGAGGACGTCAGGGTGGTGGGTGGTGGCTAGGTATTCTACGTCCATGATGGAAGTGTGTAGGCCTCTGGTGTTGAGGTTGATGAGGTGTAGTGGTTGTGGTAGATGGTGTGGGAGGATGGGTGAGGGTTGAGGGACGGGGGGGTTGGGAGGGTTTTCGGGGGGGCATGTTACGTGGCGGTTTGGGAGGATGGGGGAGGGGAGAGAGGTGTTTGGGAGAGTGACGTGGGGACGGTTGCGGGGAAGAGGGGGGTGGAAGGAGGGGGAGGGGGGCATGGTGTGAGGAGGGGGGGGGGATGGTGGGGGGGGTTGGAGGAGGTGAGGTGGCGTAAGAGGGGGGGAAGTTTGATCGGGATGGAGGGTGTTAAGGAGTTGGGAGCGTCCGACCGGGAGGGGAGTGGAGCGGAAGATGTGGTGCCATATGAGTGTATGTAGGGAGTAGACAGTAGTGCGAGGGTCGAAGGGAGGAGGGTTATAGGAGTGGTCGGGGGGTGCTGTAGTGATGTAGTAGGTATGAAGGAGGGCGTGGGTTCCGCACGACCACGCGTGGGATGTGTCGTTTTGGCGAGGGGGGTTTAGTATGCGTAGGTCACCGACAGGTGGGGGAGGGGAAGAGTTCCAAGAGGCGAGAAGGGCGAGGGAGCGAGTGAGGAGGTTTGGAGGGGGGGGGTTGTGGAGGGAGTCCACCCAGGTTGCTGAGGAGTGGGTGAGGTGGAGGAGACCGAAGTGAGAGTGTTGCCATGTGAGGATAATTAAGGAGTGGTTGGGTGTGCCGGGGTGGGGGGGTGAGCCTCGATTAGAGAGGTTAGTCCATTGGCTAGGGTAGAGCTTATGTTGGTGGAAGTTATCAACTTCGGTATTGGTGATTACGGTGTACGAGGCCGAGGCCGTGGAGTGGAGTTTAGATAGGGAGGTAGCAATGCAGTATAAGTTTGAGAGGTCTTGGTAGTGTCCCCATTGGAAAGAGAGCACCGCGGAGGAGTCTAGGTTTCCAATGGGGGTGGGTAGGCCATATTCGAGATTTAAGTCAAAGAGGTAGTTGTGTAATTTGACGCCACACGTGGTAGAGGTAAAGTGGGCCGGGAGTGAGGACCGAAGCGAATACGGAGTAGTAACGATATGATGTCGGATGTCAGGGAGGGAGGGGGGGGGGGGGTTTGTGGGGTCGAACCTCTGGGCCGTGAGGCCCGTCTTGTGGGTGACTAATGATGATAAGCGGCCTTGCCGGCCGAGGCTTG
>JAPMLY010000855.1:2500-55000 GCA_026401115.1 Tetraselmis chui
TTGTTGGACGTGGATGGGAGGATGAACAAGGAGGGATGGGTGGTTGCAGATAGATGGCATGGTGAATGAAGATGGCATGATGAAAGAAGATGGATGGATGGATGGATGGATAGTTGGTTGAATGAACAATAGAGGAATCGAGTTGTTGGATGTGGATAAGTGGATGGATGAATGAAGGCGGATGGGAGAATAGTTGAACGGTGGAATAAATGAGAGGATTGGAGATAGATGAATGGATGGAGAGCTGAAGGGAGGAAAGAGTGATTAGAGATGGATGGCTTGATGAATGAAGATGGATGGATGGATGGGGGAATGAAGAGAGAAACGGCTGATTGGATGGATGGATGGATGGAGTGAGACAAGGTACTGGTGATGGATGGTGTAAGGAGGGAGGGGCGGGGGAATATAGTGAGATGCGGGGGCGGCGCTGCTTCGCACCCATCATAAGAGAGTAGACGATGATGTAATTCATTCGAAAGCGGATAAACTCGGGCTGCACTATCTGCTTCGCCTCCCCTCGCCGCGTCAGCTCCAGCACGCCGCTGAACGCCGTCAGCACCGCGAAACAGATGGAGTAGAAGCTCTCCATGCTTAAACCCGTCAATCCCCTGTTAACTTTGCACGCGCTCTAACGCTCGACCCTATCGTCCTCGTCACCGACAGCAACCTATTTTTCCGTCGCGGTTTTTTTTTGCGACCTTTCCCGTATCGCACCACACAGACTGCCGTCTCGAAACGTCAAGATCGGGTCAATCTATTTCTGACTGACCGTCAAATCGCACTGCGCTGCTTACACCAACCGCGCCATCCAGGACTCGCGTGCTCCGCCGCCTCCGCCAGGCGCCACAGAGCCGCGGGTCGTCCGGTGTCACGGCCCGCTGTACAACTTTCGGACAAACAGCGTAACAGCCCTCAGCCCGCGACAGTCCGTCGACACACCCGCAAGTTGTACAGATAGCAGAACCGTTCTACCCCTGTAGAGCTCCGCGTAAGCTGCCTCGCTGCGGAAGAGACAGTCTGGAGGCAGTCAGGATTTATGACGGGGAGGAGGAGATCGGTTCGTCTACTTGCGTCCTCGCTCTGCCACGGAACGACTGTCGCGCCGGAGACGGCCACGCCGAACGTACTATTCTTAATGTTTTGGACGCGATCAGGAGCCCATATGATACGGACACCGATCCCCTGCTTATTTGCCTCTTATTCTCCTCGCTATCTCAACGCTGCGGGCGTGCTGCAGCTCCAAAACCGAAGTGAGCTTGGTGTTCTTTGCTGGTGCGAGGTCAGAGGTGGGTGGAGCGCTGGCTGTGCTTTTGACTGCGGAGCTGTCGGTTTCGCGCAATAACAATATGAGCTGTCGTCGTATCGCCGTCGCAGTCAAAGGAGCCACGTACGGGTACTTGTACATTTAGAGTAATTCGAGAGTAACTCTAATATGTATTATATAATTACAAAACACTCTTTTTTTGTTTTTCTTTATTCTTTGCGCCCCCGGGATATGGGACTCAACGGTAAACCCGTACCAGCACCCTCTACAGCCGGCGTTTTGCAAGCACGACTGAGAGGATATGTTCAAAACAAACCTCGAACTCGTCATCGATCATGCTCCCGGGTAGTCGACGCTCGTGTGAGTACGTCATTAACTCTTTATATCATGCGAAGAAAGAAGCAGAAGACAAGAGGGAAAACGAGTTGACAATACTAAAGCTTCACTCCCTCACACAAGTCCAGACAAGCAACAACTTGCGCAACAACTTTGCGCACACGCCAGTCAAAAGCACTACTCGTTCTCACGATTTTTCCAATTTCAGAACCCCGTAGACTGAAACTTTGATTATTGTGACAAGGCCTCACCGGGGTATTACTCATGCGAATGAAGCTAATCAAATGCTTTCGGAGAATGCTACTTACAAATGATAACGGCTACCCGATGCATAGAAGCGGTATACTTGACGCGCGTTGACGGTGCATCGCCCGCCGTTTTCGGGTGGCTCCACCTACCGCCAGTAATAGCAATTGAAAAAGTCAAAATCAAACGTAGGTGCTTGTCATTTCGATTTCGTGTTGCATTACACAAAATTTACTAGTGTTGCATTACGCGATACAATATTATACTAGACCCCACACATTGCATCTCTCACCATAAATGAAAATACGCATTGACTTTGAAAAGTACATCATAAATTGTTGTAGTTTTTAGAGTGCTTGCAGCATCATGAGTGCGTTTGTATGTAGGCGTCAAGGGCCATCCAACACGACTGGTACAACGACAAGAATGCGACGAATATTGTCATGTGAGAGAACGCACGCTACAAATTGCATGAATTTGTACATGTACTCGTTATTTCAAATACCGTGCTTTTCCATGGACGGAATGCACTAGCAATTACATTCACCACTGTTAAGCTCGAGGACATTGTTCGTTATCTTGTATTGCCAATATCTCCCGCGGTGCGTACAATATGCACACTAAGTTACACATGCCTCAAGGCGCACTAGTATGATTTCCCAAGACAGTATGGCTACGTCGCATGGCTACGGATGGCTCTTACGAGATAGGCCTAGCTGAAGATACGTGGAGCCTACGGAGATTGGCGGGAGCAAATCAAGCATATGTTTATGTTAGAACTAGCATTGCATTACCTAGTGCTTATGTACAAGGTAGCTAGTCCTTATCTTAGTACTTAGTGTTGTACTAATAGCGGTACTCTATTTCCCCGTTAGTGGCGGTCGGCCGGCCCTGCCGGTGCCTTTGCCGGCCGCCATCTCTCTCTTTTCACTTCCTTTGTCCCCACTGCTGGCCCCCTAGCGGGGCCGGCTAGACTACCCGTGTAACCATAACTTCCAAACTCCAACAGGTTATGGGCAGGGACTGGATCCGGATCCTAAGGAGCCGCGAATCCACGAGACTACTCGGGTTCGGACTTGGTCTCGTGGGTCCGGACCCTAGAATCACAGGTAATCGCGGGGTCCGGACCCTAGAATCACAGGTAATCGCGGGGTCCGAACCCAAGGTTCAGTAGGTAATCGCGGGGTCCGAACCCAAGGTTCAGTAGGTAATCGCGGGGTCCGAACCCTAGAATCACAGGTAATCGCGGGGTCCGAACCCTAGGTTCAGTAGGTAATCGTTGGTTCCGGTACCAGTTATTGTAAGTAATCGTTGGCTCCGGTACCAGTTATTGTAAGTAATCGTTGGTTCCGGTACCAGTTATTGTAAGTAATCGTTGGATCCGGTATTCATCGTACTTTAATGGATTCGCGGTAATCGCGAGTACCTCATCCTCGCAAAACGATGTGGAATCGTGATACCCAATCAGTACTCACGATTCCGAGTATCTCACGAATCTGTGGTTGCCCGAAGTGACACGCTGTTTTTTTGGGAGGTATTTGGCAATGCAAATCTGCTGAGGTGTATGTCTAGGATTGGTTCAATAGCCCCGATTGCTGTCATTCCGCAGCCTTGAATCGATTGTAGCCCACCCAAGGGCTATTTAAACGGTGCGTACGCGCTTGAAATCCACCATAACCTGCCCGTCCACATCCAGTCCTATCACAATTAGCCGCCACTTCAAAAACCGAGCTCAACGTAAGGCGTCAAGCCTATTGGTCCACCCTGCTGGAAGACTTTCACAACGAGCAAGAGAAAGTTGAAGAGGTAAGCAAGAGTTCCCCCCCCCCCCTCCGCTTTGCCCTCACCCCCGAGTTAGCTGCGTTGTGATGTTCGGTAGCGCCGCATGGCGCCCACTCCCCGCCTCCGCCCGCACATTTATGTCTGTTTATTTGCTCTATCGAAGCCATAGTAATAGCGTTGCAGTTGAGCTTGTCGACACTTTGTTATCGCTGTTATGTGATGCTTTTCTATTCTTTGCTTTCCGACGTAAAAGGTTACTTTGTCGTTTAGTATATTGTCGCACTGTACTGTTCGGTAGCGCCGCATGGCGCCCCCTCCCCGCCTCCGCCCACATATTTATGTTTGTTTATGCTCTATCGAAGCCATATTAATAGCGTTGCAGTTGAGCTTGTCGACACTTTGTTATCGCTTTTCTGTGATGCTTTTCTGTTCTTTGCTTTCCCACGTAAAAGGTTACTTTGTCGTTGAGCATATTGTTGCACTGCGCGGTTCGGTAGCGCCGCATGGCGCCCACTCCCCGCCTCCGCCCGCACATTTATGTCTCTGTTTATGTGCTCTATCAAAGCCATATTAATAGCGTTGCAGTCGAGCTTGTCGACACTTTGTTATCGTTGTTCTGTGATGCTTTTCTGTTCTTTGTTTTCCCACGTAAAAGGTTACTTTGTCGTTGAGCATATTGTTGCACTGCGCGGTTCGGTAGCGCCGCATGGCGCCCACTCCCCGCCTCCGCCCGCACATTTATGTCTCTGATTATGTGCTCTATCAAAGCCATATTAATAGCGTTGCAGTTGAGCTTGTCGACACTATGTTATCGCTGTTCTGTGATGCTTTTCTGTTCTTTGCTTTCCCACATAAAAGGTTACTTTGTCTTTAAGCATATTGTTGCACTGTGTTGTGGCCAGTGGCTCAAGTTGTGAATTTGCTGCAGGGGGACTAAGTAACCATATCACTTGTTTACCCTATGTTAGGCACTCTGTTAAAGCAGCTGTCGTCACACAGGTCCGTTTCACTGCAAGATGAGCGGAGGGATGTGGACTTGTACACCATCGAAGCGAAGGACATGGAGCCTCATATGGCGGAGGCAAGGGAGAGTCTGCGGGCCGGAATCATTGAGCGTTTTTTCACGAACATAAGGGAGAACGATTACATCAAGATAGGGATTGCGACATTGCTGGACATTCGGTGAGTACCTTGTAATAGTTGTGTGTGCATGTGTTTAAGTTTTGCACATGTGTTTCTATTATATACCTGATAAAAATATTGAATGTTGATAAATAGATGTGATTGTATCTGAGCGTCCTTGTGTGTGTGTGTGTGTGTGTGTGTGTGTGTGTGTGTGTGTGTGTTTGCGTGTATATGCTTATGCATATTTGTATTGAGTGCTTGTATGTGTGTGTGTGTGTGTGTGTGTGCGTGCTTGTATGCGCATGTACTTCTGCATGTGTGTTTGTGTGTGTGTCTTATGCATGTGTGTTTATGTTTGTGTGTGTGTTTATCTTATGCATGTGTGTGTCTTATGGATGTGTTTGTGTTTATCTGCTTGTGTGTGTGTTGGCTTGTATGTGCATCTGCTTCTGAATGTGTGTGCATGTGTGTGTGGTGTTCGTTTGTGTACCTATTTTGTATGCTCTCTACGTGTTCCTCTGTGTGTGTGTGTATGCAAATTTACTTGTGCATTTGCTATGTTAACTAAAAATGTGAATTGTGCAGGTTTAAGAATCTGGACTTCAATGGCATTCGTCCCGACTTTGCGCCTACAATGTTGGCGGCTGCAAGAAGGGAATTTGGAGAGCAGTCGCTCACAGAGCCGGAAGAGAGCGAGCAGAAGGCGGTGCTTATACAAGCATGAATGCTGCAGAGCT
The DNA here is from genome assembly GCA_026401115.1 of Tetraselmis chui. NCBI lineage: Eukaryota > Viridiplantae > Chlorophyta > Chlorodendrophyceae > Chlorodendrales > Chlorodendraceae > Tetraselmis > Tetraselmis chui. The sequence continues at coordinate 7,991 of JAPMLY010000855.1, forward strand.
TGGCAAGCAATTGATGTCGTCGAAGAGTAAGTCTTTCACTGCATTCCTTTCCGGGGATTTGACTGGGCGTGTGACGCCCTCTACAGCCAAGCACGTGGGAAAGGATGACTTAGAGCGTTACCTTGAGCTGCCCCAAGAAACGGACAAGGACATTTGTGTGTTGACATGGTGGAAAACACATGCAGCTCTGTACCCCGACTTGGCTTTAATGGCACGGTAGTACTTATCTATGCCTGCTACCTCTGCTGCATGCGAGCGTTTGTTCAACAAAGCGGGGCGAATGCATGACGCGTTCAAGAAGAACACCAAGGAAGATAGCCTAGAGGATGCCTTGTTAGTCTCATGTAATTGTTGAATTATGTATGCGCGAGGAATATGGTTGTCACATGTTGTGAACAATTTCAATTTCAATTGTCACAAGTCTATATAAACTGTAAGAAATGGTTGTCTGAAACCTGTTTTCATCCATATTTTGTGCATTTAATGTTCATTTGGTGGACTCGCACTGGCCATGCGATAAACCATTTGGCATTACTTGTCACATCATATGTGAAATATGGTATTGCATCGGAATCTGTTTCCCTGTGATGGCAAGTGTCTTTTTTGAGCCGGAGGGCTATAAACTCACATACATTGCTTGTGGCACTTGCCGGAGGGTCCAAAAGCTTTGCTAAATTGTATGGGATAGACTGTAAAGTACTAAATATGTTTGCAGCGGGCAGAAAGTATGGGAAGTGAATTGTACGTATCTATTGTATGGGATCCAAGCATGAGCAGGCGCAATAGAACTAGTAGAGATGTAAAAATTCAAATTGCAGTACAAACTTCCCCCAAAATGCGCAATTTGTATCAATTTGCATGAGTACTTCGAGTACTTGTTGGAATCGCGAACCCAACGAATCCAACGGAACCAAAAAATTTAGAAGTACTCATGTACTCGGTTCCGGAATCAAAAACACAGGTACTCGCTGGATCCGAACCCTAGAATCACAGGTAATCGCTGGATCCGGACCCTAGAATCACAGGTAATCGCGGGGTCCGAACCCTAGGTTCAGTAGGTAATCGCGGGGTCCGGACCCTAGAATCACTGGTAATCGCGGGGTCCGAACCCTAGAATCACAGGTAATCGCGGGGTCCGAACCCAAGGTTCAGTAGGTAATCGCGGGGTCCGAACCCTAGAATCACAGGTAATCGCGGGATCCGGATCCCTTTTTTAGAGGTACTCACTAGTTCCGGATCCGAAAAAATCAAGTACTCATGGATCCGAACCCAACAAAATAATGGCGGATCCAGTCCCTGGTTATGGGCCCCCACAACGTTACCCGGGATAGTCAGACCTCCGAAATACGGCAGCCCCAAGTAGGAGAAGAGCGTGCAACCCAGATACTCGCTCTAAAGTCAACACCGACGCTAGCCGCCCAAGGTCCCCCGTGGCCGCCCTAGGCTAGCAGTACCGCCTCCGCCACCCAAGGAGAAGAGCGTGCAACCTGGATACTCGCTTGAACTACCACTACCGACACCAGCCGCCCATGGTCACATATGGCCGCCCTAGGTTGGTTGTCTACACCACCCTGCTCACAGCTCACCGATGCTATCGACCGGATCTGGTTTCAAAATCAAATTCAAACCGATTCGCGAAAATTCGGCCCGCGCGTACTTTAAATAGTACTGTTTTTGTTTTTTCCGAGGCAACGCCGCAACGCTCATCTGACAAAGCGAGGTTCTAACCTTGCCCACGGCGAAGGGGGGGGAGTCGACACGATAGCGCCCGACTATTCTTTTCGAGTGCCTACACGCTTGTGGCAGCCCTGTTGGCTTTTCCCCGTCCTCGCCGGTCGCTCTCATGCGATAGCTAATTCGCCCGTGGACGGTTTTCCCGCTACATGTCAGACTAGTACATTAAGCAGTACATTTGGACCAGTTTATTGTCGGCAAAACTCCACAACAAAGACATCTACGTCATGTACGCAGACTTCAAAGGCGCCTTCAACGCCGCGGACCACCGTATCATGTTCAAACACATGCGTCAACTCGGTATGCCCCCCACCTTTGTCGACACATGCGAACACCTCTACGGGGTCTCGACCACAGACTATATTACACCACATGGCCCCACCCCTTCTATAGACATTAATCGCGGAACCCTCCAGGGCGACACCCTCTCCCCCTTTCTATTCACCCTCTTCCTTGAACCCTTCCTTCGCTGGCTCACGGTGGGAAGCCGGGGCTACCGCCCAGGCCCCCCCGCTACTAACGTCGACCCCACAGAACCCACAGCCACGTATCCAGGGCACGGCTTCGCCGATGACCTCAGCCTCGCCACGGGCTCGACCCCCAACATGACCATCCAGCTCAAAAACTCTCCCTCTTCAGCGCCTACACGGGCATGACCGTCAACATCCGCAAATGCTGCATCACCGGCGCCCTCTGGCGCACAGGCAACGCCCTCACCCTCGCCAACACTACCCTCCTCGCATCCCGCATGCAAACTCAGTTCATCACCCTAAACTCCACCCCGGCCCCCATCCCCTCCATTGGCCCCAAGGACACATACCGCGTCCTAGGGGTAGAACTAAACACCTCCCTCAACTTCACCAAACACTGGCAAGAACTCAAACGTACCACTGCATCCCTCATCACCACCCTTTCCACCTCCCCACTAACACAATCCCGCAGAATCAGGGTCATCCGTGGACTCCTCATCGGAAAGCATTTCACCCTCCAGCTCGGCCTCTTCACCGACTCCCAACTCGACACTCTCGAAGGACAAATCTGCCGCGCACTCCGCTCCGCCGTCTCCTCGGTACGTAACCTTCCCCGCACCGCCCTTCACCGCCCTACCTCAGACCTAGGATACGGCCTCCCCTCCCTCAAAGCCCACGCCGCACAACTCACAGTTTGCCACCTACATAAAATCATGAACAACTCAGGCTACAGAGGCCACATGGCCCGCGCACACATACGCACCCTATCCACCACGTACTCCCACTGGCCCTCGGAATCCATCATGTCAACCTGCTACACCCCACCTACACTAAAGTGCTTAGTCAGAGCCCAACGCGATGCGGGCACCCTATTCCACAACATCCCTCCACTCTCCCTCACCAACCCTATCGCCTCCACAATCCGCGCCCACTTCACCACTCAAGACAACGCCCTCCTCGCCTCACTCCGGGACAAAGCCACACACATCACCGACCCTCACACGTATAAACAAGCCTACTGCGATTTCTCTCCCCGCAAAACACACGCCTCCCTCCTACCCCGCCTCACTCCCCTCTGGAAAAGTAACATCACCTCGTGGCCACAAGTCCTCCTCAGAGCCACCTCATCCTCCTTCATCCTCAAATCATGCAAATCCATCACCACACTCACGGGGTCCACCACCCCACTCTCAGTTCCCATCCGCCTCCTCGCCGCAATACTCACTGAACCCCTCGATACTATCCACAACCGCCTCCCCATCACAAGCCTCACTACCAACCAAGCATCCCCCCCCACCACTATACACCCCTCATGGATTCCCCTCCTCTCCCCTCACCTCCCCCGCTCGCCCCCCACCCTCTCATCAGGCATCTACACCCCCCGCACCACTCACCCCACCCCCACCGCACCCACCACACACTTAGACACAGAATACCTCACCCCCTCAGACCACCACTACCCTCCCTGCGACGTAACACGCATCATTTCCAAACACAAGGACACAGAATACGGCCAGACGCAATACATGGTTGAATGGGCCCCGGAACACCTCACGGAATGGGACATTCAGTTACAACTCGACGACGGCTTCCGCCTCATCTCCTCCACTCCCACATCGGTATGCCTCCCCTCCCCCTCCCCCACCGCCTGCTCCATCTGTCATGACCCCCTGCACATAGAACCCTCCTCCACCTGCTGCACATGCCCGCACTTTGCCATACACTCCCAATGCCGCCCAGCTCAGGGACCTGCCACATGGCAGTGCGAGTGGTGTGCTCGCGGCCAACAACACGACCTCACCCACCTCCACGAAGTGCAGTGGGCCCCGTGCCTACAACTCCACGACACCATCAGTGAGACCCCCTCCGGCCCCACCGCCCTCACCGCATTTAACTCAGGCTATGTCCCCTCCACCACACCCATTTTGCCAGAACCCGGACCCCCTCCGTGGTCACACCCCCTAATCACATTCAACCATGACCCCATCAACCCCGACCTCGACATGCTCCCTACCGGTAAATTCGCTATCCACGCACACCCATCACTCCACGACACCACCATACTCTGCACTCCCGACGGCCGCGCGGTCACCACCCTTAACGGCCCCCGCGTCCGCCACCTCTACCAACTCTTCCGCCCCGACCTCTCGCAGCATACGTTCGAAGAGGAGGTCTACCACCTCCTCACCCGCCTAGGTTCCCGCTCAGAAATCCACTCACCCACACCCGCCACCACCACCCGTAATAGATGGGCCACTAGAGAAGACCTACTCACAGCTCTCCGTCACACATTCCGCGTCCAGACAGAACTCTACTCCGACCCCCTCAATAAATCCCTTCACTCCCACACCTACCACTCCCTCTACCCTGAAGATATAGTCTTCTCATCTAGCGGCAGCAATGCCCCACACACATGGCAAGGCACCAACATAGCCAACCCCGAATACGACCACGAATGCATGAGACGAGCCATGGAACACGCAATCACCAGCGCACACCTCACAGCCCCTCACACACCCAGCGCAACCATCCTCATCCTCCCCCGTTGGGAACACACACCATACCGCCACTCCAAATACATCAACTCCCCATACACCCACCACCTTTACACTCTGCCCAATGACGCAAACACATTCCTACCCCCCGACCAACACACTGGCAACCCCACCCCTACCCCATTCGGCACACGATGGATGGTCGACATATACCTCGTCGCTAACCCCCTCGCACTCACCACCCTCCCGCCACCCGCAGCCATGACCGCACTTCACAACACTCTCGAATCTATCTACGACACGGCTCGACCCCCCTCGGAGCAGCAGCTACCCACCCCGCCTCGGACACCCGAGTCAAAATCATGGTGACCTCTACCCCTCCCTCACATACAATAAATCGTGCTGAATTAGCTGGCATAGATATTGGCCTCCAACTTGGCCACACCCACCTTCTCACAGACAGTGCGTGCTCCCTCCGCCTCATACAAGGTTACTTAAACTGCCCTTCCGCTTACCGCCACAACATTCACCGCGACACCCTCTTATCTATCACACACACCCTTAAAACCCGCTGCGAAACAGGCATCCGTACACACCTCGGCAAAATCAAAGCCCACAACCATTCCATCGGCAACGACCTCGCAGACACCCTCGCAAACCAAGTCGCGGATGGTCACCCACCCGATACTACATACACCACAGGTTCTGAAGTCACAATAGGCCACTGGACATGGCCATACACCCTCATCCCACAAACGCTAGGGGACCCCGTAACCTACAAATACACCAACCTCAAATCCGACGCACACACCTACAGCACAAAACACACACACACTCCTCTCTCGCGAACAACCAAACACGGAGCCCTCCTCGCCCGCGCCGCGCAGGACGGCGCCGATTTCTCTTACCACAAAAAACACTCAACCCTCACAAATATCCAGTTCACACACAAACAAGAATTCATGTGGGGAGTCCACAACACCCGCCTACTTACCCATAACCCCACCCTGCGCTGCCCCCTCTGTGGCCAATTCACTAGTAACGGTCACATGGCCGGTAACTGCCCCTCTATGTCTGGACTAAGACAGGACCGACACAACAGCGCTCTACAACTCCTACTCTCCCTACTGGAACGCCACAACGGAGGGCGATGGGAAACCATCACCGCAGACTTCGGTAACAAACCCATCAAATCGTTTGATTCCCCCACCCCTGCCTGCACCCCACTTGACTGCCACCCACCTCACCCCACCCACATGCCCACCCGCCTTGTCGCTGCTGACGAAGGTCTCTCGCCCGATTCCCTCACCTCGTGCCCCGCCGTCCTCCCACCTGAGATTCTCCCCCCACCACTTCGTCCCCCTGCACACAAACCTGACTTCATCCGCATCCTCGAACCCCGATTCGTTGGTCACTCCAACGGTCGCCGCCGTTACGCATCCATCAAAAAAATCCAGATAGGGGAATGGAAGTACTGCACAGACAATAACCTCTCGCACACAGCTGACCTCATACGCACCAAATACACACCCCTCGCGAACGCCATCAGAAACCACTGGCCAGGCACAGTGGTCGACATCATACCCATAGTCATGAGCCGCACCGGTACACCACACTCCTCCACCATCACGAGTCTCACCTCCCTTCTCACCGCCCGCACCGACCCTCCTGATAAACTCGTCTCCAAAGCACGCCTCGACACATCTCGCATTCTTGCTCAACTCCATACGCACACTGTCCAATGGCTGCATCACCTCCTACGCATATACCGCATCAAATCCCGCACGACCTCCCACCGCGCACCCGCACATTGCCTCCACGCACGACCCTGAATGCACACAACCTTCGCCTCCACTTGCACCCTCCCCGGGGGGAGTAAAACCCCCGAACACCCTTGGAGAGGTTGGATTAGGTGGTTAACGGTCTAGCCCTGACTTGTAAGTTCCCTGTATGGCATAGTTGGGAGGGCCCAGAGACAGCAGCCGACGCATCCGGCTTTTGGTGAATAACCGGCGCTTACGGTACATGTTGTAAACAATTTCAAATTTCAAATTTCAAATTTCATGTCGGCAATTCGCCGGTAGCATCCCGTTCCTGTGAGCACCTGTAGCGTCACCTACCCGGCCTGAGATACCGCTACCAGAACAACGCCTACGACCAAGATGACTCCTTCCTTAAAGACAAGCAAGGGCGACGACAAGACCTAAGCTACCTTGAGGGGGAGTGTTAGAACTAGCATTGCATTACCTAGTGCTTATGTACAAGGTAGCTAGTCCTTATCTTAGTACTTAGTGTTGTACTAATAGCGGTACTCTATTTCCCCGTTAGTGGCGGTCGGCCGGCCCTGCCGGTGCCTTTGCCGGCCGCCATCTCTCTCTTTTCACTTCCTTTGTCCCCACTGCTGGCCCCCTAGCGGGGCCGGCTAGACTACCCGTGTAACCATAACTTCCAAACTCCAACAGTTTATGCCTAGATAAGTGTAATCATGAGACGGACCTCTCTTCATTTTGTCTTCTTTACTACATTGACGGTTAAACAAACATCGAAATCTCTCCCCTTCTGCACACGGAATTGATTTGCATTAGCAATATGCAAGGAGCAAACCACTACACTGATTTCGGAACTGTGTTCTTAACATGCTTTTAGTGTCGCGACACTTACTAACAGGTCGACCGTTTATTCGGCATGACTTCGCTTGGTCCTCATCACTCCGTGGTGGTTTTTTTGCATGTTATCGGAAGTCCGTTTTGTTCGAATGTTAAGGTCGTCCCTCAGTGTGAGCTTAGTAAGATCCGTAAGATTTGATTCCTTGCCGAGTCGGTGTTGCCTACTAAGATGCATGTGGACGTAGCAGTTTGTGAACTCGTCGATAAAACCGGCTTACCTCCGACTGCTAATTATTTTTTTCATGTTAAGCGGTGAGGCTGTATTTGTTCCGTTACCATACAAGAAGGTGCAGCTCGACTACGTTTATGGTGCTTCCGTACCGTCTTCCTACGTAACCAATCATATGTGTACACCGTCTAAGGTCGAGAATGCAGGGACTGCCCAGTCGACTGCTCAGCAAGATGATTCTTACGTTGTGATGAGGTTAATTACGGTGGATGGCTTGACACTCGCCATTATATTATTGGCACCGTTCGTGCTACCAAGCTCAAACACGAGTTACTTCACTTCGCACATGCTTTTTTGCTAGCCTCCTCCTCATGACCATCGCCCTATCCTCACACTCAGCTCTCACATCCCTCCACAACACACTCGAGTCGACATACAACACACAACCTCCCTTCCCAACCCTCACCACGCCGCCACCACGCCACCACCACGCCGCTTTCCCTCAAATACGCCCCATTCAATAGGCATGTATATACCACCTCCCCCTCAGCCCCAATCACCCCTCACATATCCCATGCTTGAACGCGCGATACTGACATACAACCCTACGAAAGGTGTTCTAGCATGGAGCTTTCAGGGCTTCGTATACACCGACGGCTTCAAGAAAGAAGGCTCCTCACTGCTTGGAGTAGCAGCCATCCACCCAGTCACCGACACCCGCATCAAAGTCATTGTAAACTCCACCCCACCCTCCCACACCATTAACCGAGCGGAACTAGCCGGCACCAATAATGGACTCCAACTCGGACACGTACACTTCCGCACAAACAGCGCATGATCACTCAGACTCATTCAAGGATACATGCTTTGTCTCACAGCCTACCGACATCACATCCACCGCGTTACGCTCGAATCAATCACGCCTACTCTCAAAGACACCCCCCTGCGATTCAGACATATGCACCCATCTCGGCAAAATCAAAGCCATAACCGTTCCATAAGTAATGTTCTCGCAGACACGCTAGTCAAGGAAGTAAGTCAGAGATGGTCACCCACCCGATATATCCTACACTACATGCTCAGAAATGTCTATCTGCACATGGACCCGACCATACACACTCACACCCCAGCCACTAGGCGACCTCACACCATATCGCTACACCAACCTCAAATCCGATGCCCACAAATACATAGCACCAAACACAATCACATCCCTCTAGCTCACCACACCCACAACCACCAAACACGGCATCCTCCTCGCCCGCGCCGCCGACGACGGAGCGGACTTCTCGCTCCACCAAAAAAACACCTAACTCGCTAATATCCATTTCACACATAAACAAGAATTCATGTGGGGTGTACACAACAGCACCCGCCTCCTCACATGTAACTTCTCCCTACGCTGCCCCATGTGTGGTCAATTCACCAGTAGCAACGGTCATATGACATATAACTATCCCTTGATGTTGGACCTTCGATGGGACCGCTACAATCGTGCCCTCCAACTCCTCCTCTCCTTACTTGAACGCAACAACGGCAGCCGATGGAAAGCCATCACCGCCGACTTCAGTAATAAGCCAATAAAATCCTTCGACTCCCCCTCTTCTAACCGCGTCCCTCTTTGACTGTCACCCTCCCCCTCCCCCACTGATATGGCTACCCGTATGGTCGACGGTGACGAAGGCACCTCCCGTGACTCATTCACATAATGTCCCGGTATCCTCCATGAGGACCTCCTCCCCATCACTCCACCCTCCCTCTCACAAACCCGACTATATCCGACTCATAGGACCTAGATTCGTTGGACACTGGAACGCTCGCCGCTGCTACTTCTCGATTAGGAAAATTCACTTAGGGCAATGGAAATAATGCACTGACCACAACCTCTCCCAACACTGCACAAGTAATTCGCGACAAGTACACCGCCTCGCCAATGCTCTCCGCCAACAATGGCTTGGTACTGGGATAGACATCCTTCCCGTCGTCATAAGTCGCACAGGCACCCCACACATCCACGATTGCTAGCCCCACATCGCTTCACACCCTCCGCACCGACCTCCCATATAAAATCACCTCAAAAACACGCCTTGAAATCACCCGCATCCTCACCCAACTCCACCTCCACATTGTACAATGGGTGCAGCCCCTCCTCCTAATTTACCGCACCAAAGCCCGCAAAACAGCCCACCTCCCCTCACAACTGCACGCACGCTCCTAATTATACCACGACACCGGCAAATTTCCGCACAAAAGCTCCTTGGGGAGGAAGTAACCCCCCCCCCCCTCCCCCAACACATTTCGGAGAGGTTGGGCGTAGGCGATGCAAGGTCTAGCACCAGCTTTTAAGCTTCCTTGATTGCATAGTTGGGAGGGCCTAGAGACAATAGCCGATTGGATACCGGTACATGTTGTAAACAGTTTAAATTTAAATTTCTATTATTCACTTCGGTTTCACAACTCAATGGCAAGCGTTTCGGACGGCCGTGGAGTCTCGTAACTTCTTTTTGCACAAGAATGTTACTCGGCCGAAAGACTGCATGTTCGAGGCTCGCTTTCATGTTGTTAACTGTAACCATGTGTATGGGTGATGGTGGTCAACTACCCGACGCGTGCCACGCGTGGGGCGGGTGTGCTTGGCACAAGCACGTACCCAAGCAATCCAAGCACCACCGTCAACGTGATGCGTCCCCAACGGCCATGTTGGACCTCGCCCCTCCCCTAAGCCAATCGCCCTCGCATGTTTACAGCGTGCAGTGTTTATCCAAACCTGCGTCATGTGCGTTTTTTCTCGCTTGCTTTCCAAAAATTCACCCGTGCCAGCGGCGTGAACTTCCGTGCTCTATTCACACTCCCGCGAAACAAACCTCGCGCATTGAACACGGCACCCACGCCTCCAAACCCCCTCCAAAAAGCCCCCCAAAATACGGTTATGTGGAACACGGAGAAGTTTACAGCTTGGTATGAGCGCTTGAGCAATGCCCAAGCGTGGCGCTCAGAATGACGTGTGTAGGTCAGACACTTCCCGGGAATTTATGGGCTTAATTCGACAAACTCCACCGACAACACCCGCTTCAAACTGAGGTCTAGCCACCCCGGATGGCGGCTTACTGCTTGCTTCTCGGCTCTCCTACAATTGGATGGTACTCGGGTATCGTCGTGCTTGACGTGGTGAGAGGGGGGCGTGTTCTAGACTAGCTTATGCTAAACATAATGCATGTCCGGACTTTTGTGGTGGAGTGTATATATGTCTCGCCACGCCTTGTCTATATGTATGTCTATCGTCTAAATGTGTTTATCTATCTATTTGTCTTGCATGTCTGTAAATTTCAATATATTTGTCTTGTCTATGTGTGTCTTTCTGTCTTGTCTTTATGTCTATCTCTATGTATATATGTTTTCTATCTTTGTCGACATGTATGTCTATCTGTCTTGTATATCTGGGTGTGTCTCGCGACGCCATGTCCATCTAACATGTACGGCTATCGGAGTGAAGCACGCGTGCCCGAAAAGCTACTAATCTACACATACTATTGGGAAAGCAAGGGGTATTGACAACAAAGGTACATTCCCGCATTCGCAGCGGGGGTAAAGAACCACATGTAGTTACGACTATGTAAAGCCCGCATATTGCAGGTCACGGGCAACGGCCAGGTGTGTATGATGTAACTTCGTCATGTGATTATGTTGTTGCACCACCGGAAAGGGAAAAAATATGGTGTCTTATTTTGCTTGTATGAACAGGAGGGCAGTGCTGACGCTGTGGCATGCCTTCATGTTCCACGGGCTTAGGTTTCCCCCCTCTTCTTCTTCTTGCTTGGTGGCCTCCGCTGCTTTTTCTTGTAAGATTTTTTTTATTTATTTGTTCAACGTTCCACCAAACGGTGTTCTAATACTTGTAAGTACTATAAACACGAATCGTGTCCATGACCAGCCAGTGCTTTATCTACTACGCCAACTGGCTGACGCATGCAGCACGTTCTCAGCCACGCTGCCGCGTCGTTACTCGCGCGCATCGTCGATTAATTTAATTTATTGTTCCGGGACGCGATGCGGCGGCGGGCGAGGACAGAGCTCGCCATCCGACACCCCCTCAGCGACCACTCCCCCCTCGGTGCTCCCCCGCTACCACGTTCGTTGGATTTCACGGCCTGCCATCGACGAAAACACCAAGCCCAACTCGTCTCGACTTGGGAAGACTGTGCAACTCGCTGTACTTCCTGCGTCAGTGAGGCACACTCGTCGTACCGCCGCACCTAGCTCGTACTCGTATAATGGCATCGACAGCTCTGAGCGGGAGCCGCGCGGGGCTTCATGGCGCCCGGCAGCAGCAGCGTTCCACGCGCTTGGCTAACGCACCCCGCGCTGCTCGATCTCTAATTGCGTCTCGAGGTACGCCCACCCCTCTTGCCGCTTTCAGGGCGGCAGTGCTGTACAGGTGGAGCGGTCGGCGTATGTGAATAATATAGGAGCATATTTCAAACTTTCCATAACGGCTCATATTTGTACTTAAGGACAATGTATCAGCGATGGAGATCGCGGCGTTATAAATAAGGGTTTCGATTTCACCTCGTCGCTCGGTAGCCCGGGGGTTGCACCCTCCAGCTTGTAGCCTCGGCAACCACTCGATTCGACTACCCTGGGCAGCGGGGACGATGCTGCCGCCGCTGCGTATGTCGACTGCCCCGCCCCCATCGGTTCCACTTGCAACGGCCTTTCAGTTTTGTCAAATATATCTGGCTTTGCCAAAAAAAAAACCTTCGCCCGCTCCGCGGCGTTACCCGCCGTCAGCACCGCCGACCTCGCCCCCTCTCTACACGAAACTCACCGAGACGAACCGCCACGCGCCGCCTATGCAACCCGTTCACAGTAAGGATGTCGTTGTCAGATTCGGCACCGTGTAGGAGGGGGTATCTTGGGCTGTTTGGATCAGTTGCGGCGTTTATCGGCGGCGGTCGTCGTCTTACCACACTCCACTTCACCACACACCACACGCCACTTCAATTCACCTCACCTCACTTTACTCCGCTTCACCTCACCACACGCCACTTCAATCCACCTCGCCTCACCTCACCTCACCTGAAGACGCACCAGTTCACATCACCTCCATTTACTTCTCTCTGCTTCACCTCGCCTCACATAAGGACTCACAATTTCACTCCGTTTCACCTCACCTCTCACCTCGCCCTGCTTCACTCTCCCGCATCTCATGTCACCGCATATCCTCATGTAATCACACGTTAGCTCTCCTCATTTCACTTGACCGAACTTTACTTCTCCTCACCTCCTCAACTCACTCCACGTGCAGTTCACCTCACCTCACTTCGCTGCATATCTCCCCAACTCTCATCATTTACTTCGCTCCGCTTTTTCTCGCTCGGGTCGCAACTGCGCCGCATCGTGCATGGATGGGCGCGTGACTGGTTTGTGTGTTGGCGATGTGTTCAGGTAGCCTGACGGTGCGCGCGGTGGTGGAGCCAGCCAGCAACAACAACGGCTCCGCGCCTATCCCCCCTTCCGCCGAGCGACCAGTGCTGTCCGTCCCCGGATGGACCGCGCCCACCAGCAGCGGCGCCAACCAGCGCCACATGGGCGACACGGGGAAGCGCATGCGCCTCTTTTCGGGCACAGCCAACTCGGTGAGTCATTGTTGCCCCTTACCCACATTCACACATACATCACTGCCCCCCCCCCCCCACACACACACAAACACAAATGATACTCACAAAAACGGAAATGCACATGCACGCATACATACACACACACACACACACACACACACACACACACACACACACACACACACACGCGCGCAAATAGTCACCCACCCAAACGCTCTGTCATTCACTCACTCGCTCCTTCCTTCTTTAATTTGCTCGCCCATCCGTTCACTCACCTCATCTGTCATTCGATTGTCCCCTCACTCAAGAAGGCAATCGCTCGAGCATCTGTTCATTCAGTCACTAGCACATTCACTACAAGCCTATGTTGGTAGACACACACACACACGCACCACCCCTAGGCATTCTTAGCCTCTCCCATGCATATGCACGTTGAGTCCCACACACACAAAGCACTACGCATACACCGATTCACGTTATTTTCAACTTACATTTTCCCACATTCGCCCTCTCCCTAAAGTGCACACTTACATTCTCTCTCTCTCTCTCTCTCTCTCTCTCTCATCAGTCCATATGGACAGCATGTCTATACACATAGCTCTTAGGTATATTATTTCTGTCATGGAAAAACACACATACACACACACACACACACACACACACAAACACACACACACACGCTCTCAGGTGAGCTATTACGCCACTGACTGCCGTCCAATGTTTTCCTTTGAGTTTTTCATTACAAGCCCCTGGTCTGCCCGCCTTCCAGATTTTGGCGCAGGAGGTGGCATGCTACCTGGGCGTGGAACTGGGCCCCATCAATATCAAACGCTTTGCTGATGGGGAGGTGTATGTGCAAGTCGGGGTACGTCTCCTCCCCTCCAACCCCACAAAAATACCCTTCACTTATCTGGAATGTGACAAGTGCCCCTTTCCTCCTGTCTGCTGTTCATCTCGCTCTTTTCATTCGCTGCAGGAGTCCATCCGCGGGTGTGACGTCTTTCTGATCCAACCCACCGCTCCACCGGTGAACGACAACCTTATGGAGCTGCTCGTCATGATCGACGCCTGCAAGCGCGCCTCTGCTCGCTCCGTCACCGCCGTCATTCCCTACTTCGGCTACGCACGCGCGGACCGGAAAGTGCAGGTCAGTTTCCTTCCCCTCCCTGCTCCCATACTCGCACACACACGCGCGCATGTTCACACGCCCTGTCACACAAACACACAGACCCCCCTCTCCTTCAACATACACTAGCACAGACACAGACACAGACACACGCACGTCTTACACACAGCCACACACTCCTGCACACCTCATGAAGCACAGTGAGAGACTCTTGTCATACCACACGCAATCACTTTTACTGTCACACACGCACACACTCGCACACATACACACACACACACAAACAATTGTACGCACAGTCATACATACTGTTGTACAAACACAATCTCCCACCTCACAGCCTAAAACCTTAACAGCACACATGCATATACATATACAGCACAGATTCGCAATTTTTTTCAGACCAAGCAGGATAATTTACACACAGACACACTCACACTTTTACACACACATATAGTTTCACACTGTGTGTCACACGCACACATACACACACATCCTCTCTTGTATACACAGTCATGCACACTGACTCTTACACACGTATTAAACATACACAGCCACACATACACACACCTTTGCAGCGCAATCACACACACTCTTTGAAAACCACACACGCTTGTTTATACATATTTACACACACACACACACACACACACACACACACACACACACACACACACACACACACACACACACACCGTCTCTCTGTTACACCCCTAAACACAGCTTGTTTTCCTACCCTAGTTCTCTCACCCTCTCCCTTACGAGTTATGTCAGTAAGCATGGCCCCACAAATCATCCATCCCCACACAACGGTCGTCCCCCCCTTTCATGTTGTGTTGGTTGTGCTGTGCTGTGCGACCAGGGGCGCGAGTCGATCGCGGCGAAGCTGACGGCCAATCTGTTGACGGAGGCGGGCGCGGACCGGGTGCTGGCGATGGACCTACACTCGGGGCAGTGCGTCGGCTACTTCGACATCCCGGTGGACCACGTTTACGGGGAGAGCGTGATCCTGGACTACCTGGCCTCCAAGCGGGTGTCGACGGGGGACCTGGTGGTGGTGAGCCCCGACGTGGGCGGCGTCGCTCGCGCTCGCGCGTTTGCGAAGAAGCTCAACGACGCGCCGCTCGCGATCGTAGACAAGCGGCGGTCGGCGCATAACGTGAGCGAGGTGATGAACCTCATCGGCGACGTGGACGGCAAGATCGCGGTGCTGGTGGACGACATGATCGACACCGCGGGCACCATCACCAACGCGGCCAAGGTGCTGCACCAGGAGGGGGCGCGGGAGGTGATCGCCTGCTGCACCCACGCCGTCTTCAGCCCGCCCGCCGTGGAGCGCCTCTCCAGCGGCGTCTTCCAGGAGGTCATCGTCACCAACTCCATCCCCACCACCGACGACCGCAGCTTCAAGCAGCTCACCGTCCTCAGCGTCGCCAACCTGCTGGGCGAAACCATCTGGCGCGTCTTCAACGCCACCAGCGTGCAGGGGATGCTCTGACCCCGCCAACCCCCTCTCTCCCTATTTTAGGGTGGGTCGCAGGGAAAAGGGGATATTTAGGGTTTATTAGGGTTTTGACTAAAACTTCCCCAAGGCCCTCACCCTTTCCATTATGAAGCGGCTGCTCACCCCACCCCCCCTCCCCCCACCTCGCCTCTCAGCACTGCGCTGGCCGAAACGGCCGTGACTAGGGGGAGGGTGGTGTTGGGATATGGAGGGGGGAGCGCGTCTCTGGCGTGTCGGCGGAGCCGCGCACTGTAAATTCAGCTACCACTATCATAGCGACCGTCTGTATGCGTCCGATGATTGTTGTGGGTGGCGCTGCTGTTTCAGTCCGGGCCACGGCGGGTGATGGGGAGGCGTGCGGGGTTGTTTGGGCGGTGCTTTCAGAATTTGTTGTCTTATGACGATGGAAGGGTGGCAGGACGGTGCAGCAACATGCGGTCATGGCAACAGCAGAGCAGCTTCATGATGGGACCGAATGTCGGGGGATGGCGTCGGCGACGATTGTGTGCATGTGAGGGTGAGAGAGTTTGCACGTTTTTGAAAGAAGGTGGGAGCGAGAGAGTGTGTCTGTCTTTTTAGAGAGATAGTGTATGTGTGTGTGTGTGTGAGAGAGAGAGAGAGAGAGAGAGAGAGAGAGAGAGAGAGAGAGAGAGAGAGAGAGAGAGAGAGAGAGAGAGAGAGGGAGAGAGAGAGAGAGAAAGTTTCTATGTTTAGGGAGCGACAGTGTGCGTGTTACAGGGTTTGTGCATGTGTGTGAGAGAGTGTGTGTATTATATGTCGGATTGCATATGTGTGTGAGAGAGAGAGTGTGTGTGCCACTTTGGGAGTAATGGTGTAGTCCAAATCCATCAATTAAGTATCACACTCTCATAGCATTGACGACCTGCAATTCGAAGCTGAGCCTGCACTCCCCCCCTCCCCCCAAACATGTTCCCTCAACCGGGCCTGTTCTGGCGATTGTGATGGTCGCACGCGTTGTGAAATCAGCTTCACCATAGTCGCACAGTCACCTGCGATGATGATGCTGGGAAGGCGCACTGGGGGGGCTGATGTCTCATTTTGTGAGGTTGGAAATGGGACGAGCTGGTAGGGTTGGGTAATAGGGGGGCGTAGTGCTGAATGTGGCAACAGCCTGTTGCCTCCCATGCATCACACCACTCTTCGTCACTCCATCATGCTCATTCATCAGACCATTGCGTCAATGTTTGAATATTGCAGTCATACGCACAAGCACACATAGTGGTGCGTACACACACACACACACAAACACACAATAGTCCGCGGTGTTGCGTTGCTCCAGCCTGTGTCAGCCACGCTTATTTCGGTTGGCAGAGTAATAGTATCAAGCATCATCATCACACAAGAAGGTCTGTCGAAGCGATGATGAGCACAATAACGAGGCAAACCAATAAATTAAATATGTGACATCAGGATCACCCAACTCGTGCGTTGCACTCTTCAGCCGTTTCGTTTAATTAACCCCCCATCCACTCGCACCCCTCGTCCCCCTTCCGTTCAAGAAAGGGGGGGGGGGGGGGGGGGAGAGGCAATCGGCTGACATTATGTTGTGAACAAACGGTGTGTCACCCGCCACGCCGGCGCTGTGATCACTCACCCGGGCCGCCTACGCCCCGATGTCGGGTGCCTGCAGAGAGCAACGGATGGCGTGCGCTTGTTAAGGGACCAGCAAGTGGACAAGTAAAAACTGGGAAATCTTTTGGAAAAAAATAGATAATGCGCACGTGTTAGAAATGGGCGTAGAATGACAAGAAAGGGGAAAGAAGGCGCACGTCGTTCGTCTGTGGCACTCACCTCAAACAGTGTTTCCAGAAGCGGCACAAGATCCACCTGCAACGAATGAGGGGCGGAGGTGACATGGTTCAGGGTGGTGTGCAAAGGAAACAGTCTACAGGTTCAGGATTTTGTGCGCATATGTCTATCCGCGCGTGGGCGTGTGTGTCTTTGATAAAGTGTGTGTGTGTGTGTGTGTGTGTGTGTGTGTGTGTGTGTGCTAGGCGGATATGAAACAGTGCGTAGGTTCGGCTTAGTTTTAATAGTTACCTCGTTTGTGATGTACAATGGCATGCTGCTGTCGGTGGAGACACCAGAGAGTGTGATCCGCAGGTGCTTCCCTTGCTGACCATGCCCCTGCTGTTGCTGCTGCTGCTGCCCACCCTCTACGCCACCCTCCGCCCGCAGGACGCTGGCCCGCGCCTCAATGCAGCAGCAGACCGCCAATATCTCACGCGCGATGACGCTGTGCACCGCCTGCGAGCATACACACAATCCCACCAATGAAACAAATGAAACTAAACTCGCCTCCCTACACGCAGCTGTAGCATCCTTTCGCTTGCGTATGGCCAAGTCCTTCTCCGTCCACGAGAGACGCAAGAATACCCTCCAAGCTACGCTGCTCTACCCCGCGAGGGGTGGCCGTCACCTGCAGCCGGTCGTCCAGCAGCTGGCTAACGATGGTGTCCCCGGGCGCCCAGGCCGCCATAACCTGCGCACTCGACGCGGCACAAGCAGTATCAGCCCTGCAGCCAGCGAATGCCCTGAAGCCTCCCCCCCAACCTTCTCCCATTACACACACAGACAATAGATGCATGACACAGCACTCACGTGTTTGGAAGTATATGCCAGATAGTTTGTGCGAGAGTACGTGTGTGTGTGTGTATACATGAGTGTGTGTGTGTGTGTGCGTATTGGTGTGTGTACATAAAAACGACGATGAGTCTGTGATTGACACTGGATGGACTGAGTGTGTCGATGTGATGTTGGTGCATGTCTGTGTTTGTGTGAGAGGGTCTAAGAAAGTGAACGGGTGAGTTGCGCGGGACACGGCCGCACCTCGCGTGCGATGCTGTGCGCCAATCGCAGCGCATCCGCGGGACTGAGCGGGCTCTGCAGCCCCAGACTGTCCACCTCCAGCACCGTCCGCGTCATCCTCCCCGTTTTCATCTGCAAGCGGCAGCCAATTGCGCACACCCATCAGCCAAATCACGGCAAACTAAGTCATGTAAAAACCATCCCGAGAGGGAACCACAACACACCGCACTTGGCAAATTGGGGGAGAAAGGTTGGTTGATGGATGGATGGTGGTGGAGTGGAGAGGAGGGTGGGTGTATTTCAAAATCAATTGAAATGGTATTGCGGCTGGATGGAGAAGGACGAGGACAGAGGGGAGCAGGAGACATTCTCACATCGGGGTACAGGAGGTTGCACGATGACGTGGAGGGAGGTGGGGATGGGTGGAGGTTCAAGGAAGATAATAAAGGATGGGGAGGGATGCGCGGGTGGGGAGAGGGGGAAGGGGAGAGGGGGGTTCAAGAGGGTCAACACGTATCGCACATGAAAATTGGGAGAGACGCGCATGCATGGATGGATGAATGACGGAGATGGAGAGTGGGAGTTTTTTTGAAATTGGTGAAGGGTGTTCGGGGTTAAAAGTGGAGAGGTAGAATGCGGAGGGAGTAATCATGAATTGAGTCGTAATTCTTGTAGTTTTGTATTGGGGAAGGGAGAAAGCCTGGAGGTGAATTTGATCACACAGTGCATTTAGAGGCTGAATGGATAGAGAGTGTGAGGGGGGCTGTAAGAGAGACCAGTCACACATTGTCCTGGAGTGGGGGGACATAGGTGGAGAGACAGACATGATACACGAGGGGCTGACCACGCATGGCGCTTGGAACTGTGGGTGCAGAGCAAAGGAGGGGTTGTTGACCTGCAGCAAGTAGCGTTCCTCCCCCGTAGCTGAGTCCACCGCGGGCTTGAACTCCAGCTTGAGGAGATCCTTCATCATCGCGGCCACTGTGGTTGCCGCCAGCGCGGCATCCCGAGAGATGAACATATCCGCCAGCGCCGCCTCGTTGGGCTCCACTCGGCACGAAAGCCGGTTCACCACCACACGCGCGAGGTACTCTGGCTTAAGCTCCGCCAACACCTCAGCAGAACTGACGGGCCTCAGCTTACCCCCGCCGTCCCTGCGTCACAGCCACCGTGGCGTCACTCACACACACACACACACACACACACACACACACACACACACACACACACACACACACACACACACACACACACACACGTATACATACAACGAAGCATGCATACACATACACACACAACCACAAACACGAGCACGTACATATATGTGCAAGCACGCATACACATACAAACAACAAAAACATGCACTCCCACACACTCACACATACACACACAGGAGACACACACACACACACACACATACATACACATACACACATGAACGACAGGCACAGACGCGTACGCGCGCGCGCGCGCACACACACACACACACACACACACACACGCACACTTTTAAGAGTGCAGACTTATCAATGTACGACCTGATTAAATGTACCAAAACATAGTATCGGGACTGCCGTCTTCTGGCATTATCAAATTGTGGGAGTCGGTAGCCAAAAAAATTCTTTTACGTTGGGTAATGGGTTACAGACAGAAAGCACTGGACTAAAATGGGGCAACATCATTCCCGTGGCAGCAAAGGAGTGCGTGTGTGTGTTTGTGTGTGTGTGTTTGAGAGGGGAGGAGGGGGGGATAGGGTTACCCGTTGGTCGCACCGACCACCGTTCCGAGCTTCCTCGGGCTGTTCTCCCACTCTTCCTTACCACATACCGTCGCCACCAAACCTAGGCCTACGATATAATTGGCAGCGAAAAAGTGTGAGCTGGATATTGGGGCTTGAATTGCCAGACAAAGGGAGGCAGCGAAGCAAATTTGGTTAGAGGGAAAACGGTATAGATGCAGGTGTGTCTGTGTGTGCGTGCGTGATTGTGTGTGTGAGAGTTTGTGTATGTGTGTGTGTGTTTGCTTGTGTCTGCGTGTGCAAGTGTGTGTGTGTGTGTGTGTGCGAGTGCTTGTGTGTGTGAGGTCGTGTGTGCTTGTGTGTGTGAGCGTGCGTGTGTTGTGTGCGTGTGCGAGTGAAGTGGGAGGGGTTGACGGAGTGCGAGTCAAGTGGGAGGGGTAAGTGGGAGGGGTTGACGCACCTGTCGGAGAGGGAGGGTGGCTGAATGGGGGTTTGGCAGGTGAGGCGGAAGGACTGACCCCGGGAGTGCAAAAAGCGGTGTCACCGTTGGCTGCCGTCCCATCGCATTGGGGCATGCCGGTCTGAGACATTCTTTGGTTTGGTACGAGGAATGGCAGGCGAAAGTTCCACTGTGGGAATGCATACAAGCGTGGGTGAGTACACACGTACGTATGCGTGTGTGTGTGTGTGTGTGTGTGTGTGTGTGTGTGTGTGTGTGTGTCTGTGTGTGTCTGTGCGTGTGTGTTAGGGGAG
Source organism: Tetraselmis chui (assembly GCA_026401115.1). Taxonomy (NCBI): domain Eukaryota; kingdom Viridiplantae; phylum Chlorophyta; class Chlorodendrophyceae; order Chlorodendrales; family Chlorodendraceae; genus Tetraselmis; species Tetraselmis chui. Next base: position 29,093 of record JAPMLY010000855.1, read on the forward strand.
GAAGGGGAGGGAGAGGAGTTAAAGACGATATAGGGGTTAAACCTATATCGTCTATACGTCATAGAGGTATAGACGATATAGGTTTGGCGGTGAGCGTCCACCGACGGTGGTATGAATCGGGAGGTGAGCTGATGCGCGGCCAAATGGTCGCACCTTTGGTAGCTTGAGATCCCAATTGAGCGCGCCGTCGTCGTCGATGTCTACCTGCAGTGGCATCTGCAAAGGCAAGTCACACATTAACAAACATACTCCCTCTCTCATTCACGCATACAAAACCACATATACTCGCTCATTTGCCACATACACACCGATAAAACAAAGACATACTCGAACAAACACTCCCATCCAAATATTCATTCACACACACACACACACACACACACGCATGCGCGCGCAATGACAACACACCTTGATGGTGAGTGGCCCCACGTAACGTAGCTTGTCCAGACCAATCGCGAACATGCTCGAGTCAGCGCTCGCCACCACACTCCCCGCCATCTCCTGAAACCTCGCCTGCGTTCCACCAACATAAAATGCACGACAGCCTTCAGAGTATTCGGCCTGCCCCTCTGACTCGAATGCCGCCGCTGCTGCATCCACCATCGGGCAATGTAGGAGGGGGGGCGAAAGGAGACCTTGAAACGCTGCAGCTGTTCCGACAGCGACGACTCCCACGTGTTCAGGTTGGAGAGCGCCTCTTCGAGCGGCACCGGCGGCCCAGCCTGCGACCCGCCGCCGCCTTTGGAATGCACCTCCCTCACAGTGCGCCGAAAATACTCAGCCACCTGATACACAAACACACACACACACACACACACACACACACACACACACACACACACACACACACACACACACACATTGGCCCCAGCAAGCCAGCAAAGTAAGTCTAATTGTGCATTAACATAGTTGAAAAAGTGTTGGGAGAATAAGAACATATTTTTGCCATTTACTTTGAGACACTGACGCACGGCCAACGCTGTTTTCTAACGGATGGCCTGATGTGGCAACAACCCAGACAATCTTTTATCGATAAGACGGTAATAGTCTCTACACTTTCCTTGCCCTCCACAACACTGAACGACGGTAGGGCAGTGAGCCCACCTGACTCAGAGCCATGTCGCAATTGATGTTGACATCCAGCTTCTGGAGGGCAAACTGAACTGTCACCTGTAATGGGTCAACATGCTGCAGTCAGCCCCTGCGCTAACCATCGGTTTGTAAGATACATAGAAAGAGACAAACAAATACACAAACAAACAGACAACCATGTGTAATAAAAAGCAGACGCGCCTGTTTCTTCACCAGCGGCGCCACCACATCATCCATCCATTGCCCAAAGGAGGAGCGGCCCGGCAACGGCGCCGCCTCGCGCGCCTTCAGCAACACCGTCAGCGCCTTCCCGAAGATGGAGGCCACCGAGTGCCACAGGCTGGGGTAGCAACGGTAGGCGCAGTAAAAGCGGCAGAGGTCCAGGATGGTCAGCCCGCCCCCGCCACCGCCACCCCCTCCGCCCTGCCGACAACGCAACACGAACACATTATAGCACAAGAGTCCCGTCACGGCGATAGATACCGCAATGCAGTCCGCCATCACGTTAACGACCTACTAAATGGTTGGATAGTGCAATTGTAATATCACATTTCAACTTGCTGTCATCACAAATGCGCAATCTGTTCACATTACACCACAAACGCTCCTCTTCGAGCAGCTGTTATTAACATAATGTGGAGGGCGGGTGGGTATTGTGGGTATTGCGCGGGCTGAGTAGTCGCAGAACGGCGTTGCTTGAGCAACCAAAGCATTTGGATTCCTTTCGCAGTCGCAGGAAAGCCAAAAATGTTGTTTGTTTCGGTGACAGATTTCATTTTTGACCATCAAATTTGAAGGAATTCGATTTAAAGGAGAATCGTGGAAGTGGAGGGATGGATACTGAACAAGTTCGGGGTACAGTGTATACCTTCAAGCTGAGATACTAGAAAGACAAATAAAAATCAACATAAAACACACACAATGAAGGAACAGCCAAGGAACAACCAAATAAACAAACAAACGAACAACCAACCAACCAACAAACAAACAAACAAACAAACAAACAAATAAACTTACTAACTAACTAACTAACTAACTAACTAACTAACTAACTAACTAACTAACTAACTAACTAACTAACTAACTAACTAACTAATTAACTAACTAACTAACAACCAACAATCAAACAAGCAATCAAACAAACAATCAAACAAACAAACAAACAAACAAACAAACAAACAAACAAACAAACAAACAAACAAACAAACAAACAAACAAACAAACAAACAAACAAACAAACAAACAAACAAACAAACAAACAAACAAACAAACAAACAAACAAACAAACAAACAAACAAACAAACAAACAAACAAACAAACAAACAAACAAACAAACAAACAAACAAACAAACAAGAGCAATTAAATGATTGTGGGGGCATCAGCGGTACCGTTGCTGCGGGCATCTTATCTACAAACAGCTCCCCCAGCACAGCGGCCTGCTCCTCATCCAGCTTGAGTAGTGCGAGCGCCAGCGGAAGGTGCGGCGAGGACACCGCTGCGCGCCGCTTGCTCAGGCTAAAACCGCCTGAAGGGGCGCAAAACAGAGCCCGTACGCATTACCAGAGTAAGAAAGCTTTTTACAAAACCACCCCCCCCCCCCCAATTTTTTTAAATTCTTTCCATTTCAGCTTTGCCTCATTCTGCACGTACGACTTTCCCCGAATATCACTCCAGGTTACCCCTTTCTCCACTTTCATAGTTCCAAACGTTATGTTTGAGTTTGTATCAATAGACCGCAGGGATCATCCATAATACGATGTGCATTATAGAATGAAGGAGATGGGAAACTGGCTCGCAATATCTTGTTCAGGGCCTCTTTAAATTGTTGAAGGGCTGTGAGTCCTACGTTCAGCCTTCGACAAATCCAGCTAATAATTGTGTGTATGTGTGTGTATGTGTGTGCGCGCGTGTGTGTGTGAAAGACAGAGAGAAAAAAAGAGATAGAGTGCGTGTGTGTGTGTGTGTGAAAGACATAGAGAAAGAAAGAGATAGAGTGCGTGTGTGTGTGTGTGTGTGTGTGCGCGCGTGTGTGTGTGTGAAAGACAGAGAGAAAGAAAGAGATAGAGAGAGTGCGTGTGTGTGTGTGTGTGTGTGTGTGTGAAATTGTGTATGTTGTGTGTGTGTGTGTGTGTGTGTGTGTGCTTCAGAGAGAGTATACTTGCTATGCGGTGGGTGTGCATGTGTGTGTGTGTGTGTAAAAGAGAGAGAGAGAGAGAGAGAGAGAGAGAGAGAGAGAGAGAGAGAGAGAGAGAGAGAGAAAGAGAGAGAGAGAAAGAGAGAGAGAAAGTGTGTGTTTATATGTTTGTGTGTGCAAAGCTCACCGGTCACCCGTTCAGTTTGCTTGACGGAACACAGGTCCGCAGTGAGCGCCTCCAGCGGCGGCCCCTGGATGACCACTTCGCCGCCCACACTGACGCCCGCACCGCTGTCAAGCAGGTACTCCCCGAGCTCCTTTGGCATGGCGGGCAGGATGGAACGTTTGACCACCTGCCATAAAGAGAGTGACACGCAGACAACGGATGAATCTCATCTTTGCACTCTCACAACAAAAGCAACCGACATACTCGCCCACGCAACGTCAATGATGTAATACATTTGATTAACGAAAACCTCCAACCGACAACTTTCTTGTCACGTCGCTATCACTGCCACCTCGCCCTAACACCACCTAAAGACGCCCCTACACCGCCTCGCCACAATAATGCCAACTCCACACGCCACACGAGCTGCATGTGACGGCATACTGTCTCTCCTCTGCGTCGAGCTTTAAACCACAACGACACAAAAAAAGATACCATAACTATGCAACGCTGGTCCAATCATCGGAACCATCCTCGTCGTACGCTGCGCTAGGTACCTGTGTGGCAGCGAGTGACAGTTTATAGTTTGGGGTTGACGTGGAATGACGCCCTCCGTTGGGCCGGTCGAGAGGGTGGCGGGGCGCACCTTGGGCAACACCAAGTTGAGCATCGTCTTGATGAGCGTTTTGGGGAGCGGCATGCTGTTGCCTTTCATTTTGGTGCGCAGGGACAACACCTCAAACTCTACCGCCTTCGCCGTCTGCGGAAAAATACATAAATAGTATATAAATTTTAAATAGAAAACGGACAACGTGGTGTGGATGGTGATGCGGAGGGGAGGGAAGGTTGGTGGGATGGCCGACCTGCCAGCCTTTGAGGCGAGAGAACTCGAGGTTTATGGAGAGGCTGCACTCCACCTCCAGCGTTATCTCCTTCATCGTGGTGTTGGGCACCTGCGAGAAGCGCCCGGCGCGTGAGCGCGCATCGACAATGAGGGCGGCCGCGTAACAATGAAATGGATACATGCAAACATAAGCAATGTGTGTTTTGGGAATACACGGGATTAATACGATGCTTGGGAATCATTTTAACATCACACACACACACACAAACACACACACACAAACACACACACACACACACACACACACACACACACACACACACGCGCACATACTCAGTCACCACATCCACGTACAGTCACTCGTACACACTATGTCACCCACACCCACACACATACACACATTCAGTCACCCACATCCAAACATACGCACACACACATACATATACACACGCACATACCCAGTCACCCACACCCACACACACCACACACACACGCACGCGCGCACACATACGCACTCACACCCACACACACATACACACTCAGTCACCAACACCCACACGCACACATACGCAGACACTCATTCACCCACACCCACACATAAGCACACACACACACACACGCGCGCGCGCGCGCACACACACACTCTGTCACCCACACCTACACACAGGCACACACACACACACAAACACAGGCACACACACACACACACACACACACACGCACACACACGTACACGCGAGCGCGCGCACACTCACACAAATACTCAGTCAATCACACACAAACAAACGTACACACACATGCAGTCACCCCCCAACACTCACACACACACAACGAGGCAAAGCCCGCGAGGCAGTGAAATGCAAAGAACAGAGTTTGCAAAAAGACAAAACGAACACAAAAATGTCGAAAACCAGTTACACTGAGCACACAGAACGAAACGGGATAGAAACAAAATTAGTTTCAGGGACTTAAATGCATTTCACATGCAATTTACGGACCGAACCATAAGCATGGCAACAAAAGAAACGTCGATCGCCAAAACAGGGAGGCTGTCACTGCGGAGCAGCTGTCCATATGACAAAGAAGGACCGCGTGTCTAAAAAAAGGGGGGCGCGCATGGTAAAGGCTCATCCAAATTTCCAGAGACGTCCCAGCGCAGATACGTCCTCAGAAACAAGTATTTCTTTTTCAAAGAGATGTCAAGCGTATTATTCAATTTAACATTCGAACCGCTTTTTGAACAGTCTGTGTCGAGGCAACAAATTTCCAATGCAATGCAAAGCATGGTTTCCGCTTATTGCTTGACATTGATTTGTGATGACAGTGGTGTGCCTTAAATCCACGTAAATGTTGACGCCAAAGGAAGCGAACGCACCTTGGTGCCCTTCTCCCCCACCAGCTCCACATTTTCGCCCCTCAGCACGATGTACACCCCCCTCCGCTGCGGCACCCCCGCCCCCCCCTCCTCCCCCGCCCCTCCCCTCCCATCCACCGCGCCCTCCAGCCACACCGGCCGCCTCGCCGTGGCCTCACGCGTCCCGCACTGACCTACGCTGGCACTGGTGGAGCTGCAGCTGCTGTCGCAGCTCAGTCGACGGCGAGGGTCGGGCGGGGCGGGAGAGTTGCCCACCAACGGCGAGTTTATGGCGGCGAGCACATCAGGGTCGCCACCGCCTTCACTCTCCACCTCAGCGCTCTGTTGACACGTAGTATTGCAACGTCCGTTCTGAGCAATTGATAATCTGCAGAAATGTGCAATTGTCTGTGTGGCATGAGCTGACTGAGGGGATGCAGTAAAAGTAGGAACGAGTGATGAATACCATCGACGCCTCTGCCTCGAGGTCAACGTCAGCCACGGCGGCGACTTGGGGCGACTGGACGACACACTCCGGTGGCACCGGCTGAGCCTGAGATGGCGCGGGCGAGGGGGTGCTGCCCTCGGCGGAGGATGTTGTGGCGAGGGCGCCATCGCTGGCCGCGGCGTTGGGCGGTACGGCGGCGACATCGATGATCTGCGGCGGTGTGAACGAGCGCAGTTAGGTGTCACAGGGTGGTGAGGGGTGGTGATTGACGTGAACACATCACATACGCTTTTTCGATACTCTCCTGATTTGCAGGGGGTAAACTTAATAGGCCTTCCACAACACGCAAGCACACACATACGCACACACACACACACACACACACACACACACACACACACACACACATACACACACACACACACACACACACACACACACACACACAAAGATACATGCACGCGTACAGTCATACACACAGACGAACAGTCACACACATATATGTACACACACACACATATATATACACAGGGACACAGTCACCCACAAGCACATACACACAGTCACACACAAAGACACCCGCACAAGCACACATTAACATAGTCGCGCATTGATTTTCATTCACCCCAAAACACTCAGTCACACAAACACACACACACACACACACACACACACACACACACACACACACACACACACACACACACACACACACACACACACACACACACACTTTCTGTATCCACAGTAAAAACCCTTACCCTTCCCTCACTCACAATCACAAATGCACACAAGAAATATGTTTGTGAGTTCAAATGTACACACAATAGCGCAAACTCATGCCTTGTCTATTCATTCAAAAACCATATTTCAGCATAAGAACTGACAACAGGCATAAGCATTCACGTATTCGTAAACATACCCTTAGCACATCCCCCCCCCTTTGACACACATATACGGGCTTGCCAACATAAATCAAGCTGCATCATTGGATCCACTCCCACTAAAACAAGAAGTGACGCTCACAATGCCGCGGTAATATACCTATATATGGCTGACATACCCCTTACACCCACACACAGTCACAAGCGTACACAAATTAAGCTGCATGAGCTTACACTCACACGCATGCTAACAGACATGGGAGGTTGGGATTTTGCAACAAGGTGACAGCGAACATAGTAGAGGAAAAGAGAGGGGGGGGGGGGGGGGGGGGTGCAACCTTCTCTGCTGCCACCGCCCGTTGGGAGATCGAGGCCGACAGGGCGCTGAGGTCCTGCACACGGCCGCGCGTCGTCCCCTGACCCTGCCCCCGTCGCATCTTGGCACCCAACCCCCCGCCCTCCCCACCGCCAAGGTTCTGCACAGACGCCACACAAGACATGACGCGCGAAATAAGATTTATTGATCTGTTTGCAAGACGTCAAGTGTCAGCTCACCACCTCGCCCAGCTCGTGGTCACATTTTCAAAACAAGTGGTCACATTTTCATCACAGTTCCAAGACGTCAAGTGTCAGCTCGCATGCAGTCCTCCCCGCTGTGCCCTCTCACCTTCTTAGCCATAAAAGTGGCGCTGAACTTTTGCCCCAGCTTGCTTCCCCCCTGTCCGCTGGCCGCCTCCGATGCTGTGCCATCATCACCGCCCTCGCCCGACGCCCCCTGCCCCACCAATCCACCCATCTCAGAAACCTCTCCATCTCCCTGCTCAGCTCTCCGACTTCCGTAGTCACCCCCTCTGGGATGGAAACTATAATACATAAAAAACAGCCAATGGTGCAGCTGCGCAGATGGCACTCTCTGCCTCGTGCCCTGCCCCTTCCCGCGCACCTTGAAGTGGAAGCGCCCCTTCCGAAGAGGCTGCTTCGCCTTGCTGCTCAGTTTAACAGCAAAGGTGTTGAGCTTGTTCTGCGTAGAGGCGGAGCATAACAGCGGTGCGCAGCAGACGCTGATGATCCCCTCCCCTTCTTTACCCCTCCCTTCCTCCCCACAACTCAACAAATGAGGAGAGAAACTCATAGTTTGCGGCCCCGGAAAGTAAGGACGGCGTGTAGTCTTTATTCACATCCACCTTGACATCATTTTTGGATATGTGTGAGGGGGGGGGGGGGGGGGGGGGGGGGGGTCACCTTGAGACCACGGCGACGTCCTCCGCTCGTAGCTGGTAGCTCAGCCGCCCCCGCATCTTCCGCAGCGGCAGCAGCCGCGTCCACAGAGCTTTGCTCCTCCAGTAGGATGCTCGAGGCATGGCTGTCGGCACTGTGTGTGTGTGTGTGTGTGTGTGTGTGTGTGTGTGTGTGTGTGTGTGTGTGTGTGTGTGTGTGTGTGTGTGTGTGTGTGTTTGGTGGGGGGGGGGGGGTATGTTAGTGTTGACGGGCTGTTTCAGTGAATGAGTCAGTCAGAAGGCGAGGAGTGCATCGCTGAGGGGGTGAAATTCAGGCAGCAACAGCCAATGCACGGGGAAGGTAACTTGTCGTCAGTAGACCAAGAAGACTTGCTGGAAGGTCACCTTTGGTTGTGTTCAAGGTCGTGGGTGCTGCTCCTGCTGTGTACAGCGTCCCCCGGATGAGCTGCTGGCTGCTTTGGGGACTGATCTGGGCTGGTAGCTGCGGGTTCAGCCGGTTCAGGAGGGGGCTGCTCCTCGTGTGGGGGCGAGGGTTGGGGTACAGGATCCTGTACGTCTGCTGTTGAGCACACACACACACACACACACACACACACACACACATACGCGCGCGCGCATGATATTCAAAACGAGAGTATGAACTAAGAGTTCATCGATTCATGGCAGCCGTAGACGATAAATCGAATGGTTGCCGGTATCAAGCCATACTAGAGCGCGATGGCACGGCACACTGGCACCAAAGAGAAGCACCCATGGTAGACATCCACACAAATCTACAAAGTATGCTGGAGATGCACGTCGGTCTGCATACCTGCATCTGTCTGTCCTGGTGACGAGGAAGCCTCAGCAGCGGGCTCACCCACACTTCTTGCAGGGGAGGGCGGATCTTCTGGCTGCGTTGCTGCTGCGGTAGTGGCATGGTGGAGGGGGCTATGAGAAGGCACGCTGCCATCCTCTGAGGGTCGCTGCTGCTTCTCTGCTTGCACAGTCTTGGCTTTGGCCTGACGCAGGGCCATCGTAAGATAAATAGAGGGTCTGCTGTGTTCGCATGATGCGAGAAGCTCAGTGCGGTATGAGCGAGACGAGGAACAAGGGGCGACTTGCCTTGGCTTTGTTCCGGTTGGGGCCCAACATTGTGGCGCCACCCAATTGAATGACGAGCCGAGTCACGGCATCGCCATCCGCAAGCTGCGCGCTCGTCTCCGCTGACACCACAAACGCCCCGGAAATCTGTAGAGGGAAGAGGGAGGACGGGCAATGTTTTGGAGCACGTAGGCACTCAGAGGGTAGCATATACATGCCTTCATGGAGGCGCAGGTGGCGGGCAGGAGCTGAGAGGGTATGGGTGGCTGCTGTATCTGATGGCTGACTGCAAGCTTCGAGGCCTTGGAATCAATGAGCTGCTGTCCCTCCTTCTCTTTCATACAGAGAAGGAGGGAAGAGAGAGTGTGTTGATATGCGTGTGTGCGTTTGAATGAGTACGAATAGAGCTTGTACATGGAAGTCGTGTGCTATGTTGCTTTTTGTGCGCGCGCGAGATTGTGTGTGTGTGTGTGTGTGTGTGTGTGCGTATGAGAGATTATGAGTGTGTATATGTGTGAGCCTGTGAGAATAGGCTTTTTACGTGTGCATGTCTGTGTAAGCATGTGTGTAAGCATGTGTGTGTGTGTGTGTGTGTGTGTGTGTGTGTGTGTGTGTGTGTGTGTGCGTGTGTGTGTGTGTGTGCGTGTGTGTGTGTGTGTGTGTGTGTGTGTGTGTGTGCGTGTGCGTTAAGCAGCAGGGGGGTGAAGGGGTGCACAGGTGCAGTGGTACCTCTGAAATGTAGAGGTCTTTCGCGCCAACATAAACTTTGTTGCTGCCCGCTGTGAACCTACTCGCAAGGACGCCACCCAACGTTCAGCGCCGAAGCATTCCATATCCGATAGATGCATAAGCTATACAGGACCTGCGCTGTGATGTGGCATCTGCCTGGACCTGATGATGGACTGAAAGTGCTCTACCCCACCTGTAGCCCTTCACCTCGGGGAAATAAAGCTTTTGCTTAGCGCGGTCGATCTTCGCCTCTGTGGTAGTCAACTGCTGCTGCAAACGAGACAAGTCACTCCATCCAGAGGCTTGCGCCTGCACAAACACACACACACACCCACACACACACACACACACACACACACACACACACACACACACACACACACACACACACACACACACACACACACACACACACACACACACACACATGAATCAGGCGCCGTCTGGGGGGAGCACATTCTTCCACAGGTTCAAGCATCGGTTTGAGTTCAATGCATACGTAAGGGAAGAGGCATGGGGGATGCACAACACAGCACCTTGCGACGCTGCCTCTCCACATGCACAAAACGGTCGAGCGAGTGCAATTCCTGCTCCATGCTGTCAATCTCACTCAGATACATTCGCCGTGTGTCCTGCAATCAGTTAATACCCAGCATGCATCAAGCGGCGCCACTCTCAATGCAGCACGACGCTTGGGTATCTTGAGGGCGAGTGCAGGGACTTGAGCTGGTGATGCTGTTGTGGCTCCACTCCCTCATCACCTGCAGTGCTATGATCTGCGCCTCCCAAATGTTGCGTTCGTCCGCGTGGCTGGCGTCAAAGTAAGTCCTCTTCGCTGCCTCCCCTTGCGAGTCGATACTCCGCAACGTCGCGCGCAGCTGCTCCAACTCCGCCCCCACCCTCGCCATCTTCCCCCTCGCTCGCTCTAGCGTGTCCTCCTCCTCCCCCTCCCCCACCCCCACCGCTGCCGCTGCCGGACCTACACCCCCTTGCCCCGGCCGGTAGCCCAGCTTGGTCTCGTCCTCGACGGTGTCGCCGTGCAGCGTCGTCACCAGCTGCTGCAGCCCCGACATCTCCACCCGGATCAGCCGTTGCGTCTCCTCCAGCGCCCCCACAAACGCCTTCAGCATCGCCTGCTCGTCCTCCCACTTGGCCACCCGCTTCGCCTCGTCTCGCGAAAACTGCGCCAGTATGACTCCCATCTTCCCGCGCAAGGCAACCCCGACCCTTCAGTCAGTCAGTCGCGAACTATAGGACGGGTCCCGACAACATCCCGACCAACGCCGCAGTACCTTGAACGACAACAACTCTCGCCAGCACCGTACCTGCTCCCTGTAGGTAGCTAATGCCATTTCGACGTCAGAGTTCTCCATCGCGGCAAGTACGTCAGCCTCGATTACGTGTATCTTCGCTCGACGCCTGAGGTGTGCAGTTTTTGCGACTGCCCGTCGTCGCTCGCCGTTCTATTTGGGGTGTCGCGGCGCGTCACGGGGCCAACCCGCGCATCGCGGCCTAGCCTCTCGGGTGTTATCAGGGCAAGCGGCGAGCCCCTGCGACACGGTAGGCACTTACGTAGAACGGCTGCGAGTCCCCCCTACACCGCGCAGGTTGACTTGTTGCGTCACTTGCGGTGAGACGATGTCGTAGTCATCAAGCACCGCCGCTGTTGCCACACTCGAAAAGTAATACTCGTAACATGTTGATAAATATAAATATAGAAATAATATATATCATATTATTTACCTGCTCTTTATTTGCGCCGATGATATTTTAAATCATTGATATACAATCATCGATCAGCCAATATGTACAATGAGATGGTATCAGATTAAGGACGCGCGCGATTGTGTGTTTTTTTTGAATGTGAAATTTTTCGATTAGAAGATGCACTATTGGAGGTTTGTGCACAATGTAGTGCTTTCCTTCTGCCGTGCTTTGGATTCCGTGATCCTCTTGTCACTCTCGCCCTTTTGTTTCCCCTCCCACTTTCCCTCCCCGTGCTCATCTTGTTCTTATTGTAATCAATTTCAGGTGCACTATTGGAACGTGGGGCAATATTGGAACTATAAGGGGAGGGACTTGCGGTTGGAGGTCCGCCGTATTCGGTCGGGCGCTTCTCGAGATCGTCGTGGGGATGTGGTTTGGTTAGACTTAATGGCTCCGCACCGTCATCTTATTGTTGATGTGACGGTTACAAGTGCTCGGATGCTCGCACAAACACCAATGTTCCTCGTATAGGTCGTCTCCCACTCCCGGGCATTCTTGCATTGGGAGCTTATCATGGCAACCCTGATGCGAATCTCCGTATTTTTGCTTTGCTTGGCACTGTTAACCCATGAACACACGGAATGGCATGAAGGGGGTTAGAACCGCCGCTTCCCGGAACCGAGATGTACGCCTTATCCAAGTACCGCCAAAAATCGGTACCCGATAGGAACATATTGTGCATATGAGCCCATCGCATCGCATCGCGAATGAGCTGCCAACACCTATAGCGAACACCTTTAGGTGGAGGGCCAGGACTCCCCCGGAGTATAGCGTACAGATGTGCCCATTAGTAGTAGCCCTACGGAGGGATATGTAAACACTCCCCCTTAATGGACATCATCCCATGAAATCCGGCCGGAGTGTTTACATATCCCTCCGTAGGACTACTAATGGACACATCTGTGCGCTAGACTCCGGGAGAGTCCTGGCCCTCCACCTAAAGGTGTTCGCTATAGGTGTTCGCAGCTCATTCGCGATGCGATGCGATGGGCTCATATGCACAATATGTTCCTATCGGGTACCGACTTTTGGCGGTACTTGGATAAGGCGTACATCTCGGTTCCGGGAAGCGGCGGTTCTAACCCCCTTCATGCCATTCCGTGTGTTCATGGATTAACATGTTATGGGATGATGTCCATTAGTAGCCCTACGGAGGGATATGTAAACAAGCACACCTTCGTTTTAGTCGGTCCATGACTACTATCCCTTCGCTCTAGAGGATGGGGGCCGGTTCGCGCCTATGGGGGCTGAGTTGGTTGATCGTTTGGGCTATTTTGGTGGCAGTTTGTCGCTTCCCTGGCATGGGTGCTGCTGACTCTCGTTCTTTGTCCTCTAATAGTTATGTCCGTATGCAGTATTTCGCTCGTCGAACTAATTATTTTCCTTATCGGCGATTTTTGGGGGATGTGCGGCGAGAGTTCATGCAACGTCTTTTTGGTGCTCTTCATGGTACTTTGGGTTCGCATCTCCGCGATGCTCTGCAAGAGGGCAGTGCTAATGTTGTGGCATGCCTTCATGTTCCTCGGGCTTATGTTTTTTCCTCTTCACTTCATTTTGCTTAGTGGCCTTTGCTGCTTTTTCTTGTAAAACATGTTTTGGAGTATTGGAACGTGGACACGGAAGAAAGGGGGGGGGGACCAAGAAAGCAAGACTGACTAGAGAGTAATTGTAATATATTTTTTTTTAATGTTACTTATTGTGACAGTTTGCTAGCACTAAGCAGACTGCGCAACATCAAAATAATGTCGATGCGATATAAGTGAAGAAAGACTGCGCAAGAGGGTAGTTGTTTTGCAATGTCGTTGAATGTTATAATGTAATTAAAGAAAATGAAGGATGTTAGTACTTAGCTGGTGACCTCGGCTGAATAAAAGTGGCTATGACGAGTACAGCCATGCAACGGTACATTGCAAGACATTGTACATGTACTCGTTACTAATTCCAATTCGTGCGTTTCCATCGGAAGGACGTACAACGTGGGTACGTCCCTACTGCAATTTAGCGAGGGTAATGATGCGCAATGTACTACTTGTACCTCCCGGTACGTACAAGTACGCACAATAAATTGAACTAGCTAGACGACGCGCTGGACGAGGTTCCCAATCTTAAACGAAGTTCTCAATGCTTGATGAACCGCGTCGCTAACATTTTGACAACTCTTAGAGTGCCCTACCACATGGTACGAGGACCAAGCGAGAGCATGTGCAAGCTAGGTAGGCGAAAGCTATTTAAGGCAAGTGTAGTAAAGGGAGGTGAAAAAACCTTCTAACAATTCCTTTTTATTAACTATAATCTAATGTTAAGTACTAAACAATCAAACATAATATGCGCATCTCTCCCTTCATATGCACTTCCACATGCAGTGACATTAGCAAGAAGCAGAACACAACAAATTGTGTTTGCATTTAGCTTTGAGAAGGCAAACTGCCACAATGGTTTCGGAGCTCTTTGGTTGACGCACGCTTTCGTTGTTGCTTAATTTGTTCGACGCTGCTTGATTAATCATATATGGCTTTTGTTGGACCCGGTAATTACGATTTGGTCGTACTGCATGTCGGAGGTTCAAAAGCCACTTACATCAAGCTCTTTTTAGAGCGTCAGTCCCGTACTAGTAAAACTTGGTTTCTTGCCGGTTCGATCTTGCCTAACGAAGAGCTTGTCGACGCTGCCATTCGTGAATTGTTGGAGGAAATTGGCTTTACTTTGACTCCCAACGATTTAGCCTTGTTGAGTAACAATCCGGTTCGAGGGTCGTTACCTAATGGGAAACACCATTCTTGTTTACGTCTTCTTTGCATCGGTTCCGGTACCTTTTGCGACAGCTAATTCACGCACTCTTGCTAAGCTCGTGCAAGGTGTTACTGCCCAATCGACAATTTATCCGGATGGTACTTACGTCATTCAAGAACCGATTCGCATTGACGGTTTTTCGCTTACGCCGACTAAGACTGGGCTACTTCCTTCGATCATCCGCAAAATCGAGTTACTTCACTTTGGTTACGTGACTCAATGAGAGACTTTTCGACGAGTTGTAACTACTAATCAGTTGCTCTGCCACGACGACACGTCGTTAGAGGGGCAGTTTCATTTCTACTTTCGGTTTTCAACTGTCGACTATGGCCTTGTGTGGATGTTAATCAAAGGTTACGTCAATCATATGTGTGGAGAAACACCGACTGATTTACGCATGGGAGTTCCGGCTCTTGCAACTAACGTTGTTGGCTTGACCGTAACTCTTACTGAGACGCAGCGTGAAGCTGCGATTAACTCTCCCTACCAATCAGGTCGTGATTCAAGTGAGCTTGAAGACTCGCTCGAGGCGCAACCTCAACGCTTCGCCATGCGCGGGATTAACGCCGACTTGTACAATGTTGTTGTGTGGGTTGCGTCTCAGTTCTGTAGACCTTTGAACAATTGGTGGCTCAATCGTAAACATGAGGCTGCGATTCCATACTCTTTCGATTCTTTGGTGGACGAGATTCGCAAGACGTCCTTGTAGTCCAACATCCGGGACGACTCATCAATTCACGCCCTACTTTTACGCTAGGAAACGGGACTTACGCCACCTATACTCAGTTGTTCAATAACGACTTTTTACAAGGGTCTCGCCAACCTCTTACGGAATGATCTGTAGTGCGTTCGATTCATCAGTGGGCTGACTAATTTTCAACTTTAGACCCAAGCCAAATCCTATCGCTCGCACGAGAAGGGTTGCAGTTTACCCTTGGTGGTGCTGCAAAATTTCGCCACGTTTGGGTCGTGCTAGGCCATCAGCTACCTAGTCGACAACCCTTGGAGGAGGACAACTCACTCGCAAACGGCCTAACGACGATCCAATGGTCGAGGCATCGAAACGTTGACAACAAGGTGAAGGGTCGGGGTTTGGTCGAGGTCGTGGTCGTGGCAATGGGCGTGGAAGCCGTGGCCGAGCTTCTCCAAACAATGGCCGAATTGACTTCAACGCCCTCGATGGAGCTTTAACCCCACACGAACGCAAACGACACCAAGAGGAGGGGCTCTGCTTCAAATGCCACAAGAAGGAGCACCGGCTCTTCCAATGCCCGGAGCTTAAAGGCAAGGAGACGGTGGGCGCTCCATCAAAGCATAAATGATGGTGGCAAGGCTGCTATTCTGACGAATTGGACCAGCCGGCTACATCTTCTTGTCGTCTTGAGACAATGCTAGCGACTGAAGCCGTCGAACCACACTCAACACGTCCATCAACTACAATCGCGACACATGCGAAAATAGCAACACGTCGTCGTCGTCAAAACAAACATAGAGACCGTCGTATACCTATAACCAGACGTTCGATTGATTGGAAACTGATTGGAAACTACGTTTTCGAACCTCTGCACGAATGATTTGACTTCACTTTGGAGGGTTGTGCTAATGACGAGGGTCTTAACTCGCACGGTGACTTACCTCACTGTTCGCCGAGTGACTCTGTCCCGAAGAGAAACTTGAGTGGGGAGCGAGTGTTCATCAATTCACCATGGGAGTTGGCGGAACATATCGATCGTCATGTCGAGAATTGTAGGCGTACAGCTCCAATATCTACGATGGATGTGTTTGTTCTTCGTAAGTGGGCTAAGTTCAACGAGCTCACTCGACACATGAAACTCTACCAAGGAAATTTCCAACAAGGACACGTTTATTTACTCGCCAGTCGCTCGACGATCCGGCCCGATAGGAGGTGGTTGCTCCAACTCCTTGGCCCGTTCACATGTGAGTAGTCGACGCTGATTGTGCTTTTCACGATCCAATTCCCACTTCAGTTCCTGATGAACCCACCTATGTAGTAAATGTACCACTAGACGGCCCGGAAGAGTCCATCGCTACGCTAAGACAATTTTCCTCGGAAGCTACCGCCATGTTAACGGACCTCGCCAAAGCTCGACCCCTGATTCGAACCGAGGTGACTGTGAATTTTTGTATTAGTTGACTGCGCTTCGACTCTTGACTTCGTGTCCGAGGATTTTGTGAGACGGTTTTCGTTGACGACTCGTTAGTCCGAGACCAAGACTCCATTTCGACTTGCCAATGGTCAACGTGTGACGTCTTCGACAGTGTGTCACATCGCCTTCGAGCTAGCTCCCCACGAGTTTCAACGTACTTTTTACGTTTTACGTGATTTACGCGTTGTTGATGTGATACTTGGCTTACCATGGCTTGACGATGAGCATGCCTCTTTACAGTTATGCACGACGCGTGTTTTACGCTGATGGACGGAACAACATTGGAGACACATATGGAAGAGCGACGTCGTGAGCGTCTTTAAATGTCATGTGGCAAGATTCTAAAACTCACGCGCAAGACGCGCTACAACAGGGGACGTAACGCTGAGTTTTACGTGATCGACGTCTCGCCAACAGCGGAGCACCCGGCGAAATTTCACAATGGAGATGAGCTAATTGCAAAATAACGTTAACACTTCCGGTCGTTACTCTACGATGACTTCCCGGTACTATTGCAGCCAGTGCATTCGCCGCATGTAAGCCGAGAGAGGGATCATCCCATGGACACAACTGGCCCGATGAAACCTCAACGTCTTAACATTTTGTCACTTGCGGAGCGCGTTGAGCTTAATCGTTAGCTCAAAGACGCAACGGAGGCGGATGGCTTGACTTGACCCAGCCACAACGAGTTCAGCTCGCCAATTCTGTTTTGTGCGTTTAACTGATGGCACGTTGCGACTATGCATTGACTACCGTGGGCTTAACGAGGCTACGCGTAACGACGCTTACCCACTTCCGCGTGTGGATGACACCCTCGATGAACTTAAGGACGTGAATTTTTGCCCTCATATCAACCTCGCGTCTAGATTTTGGAAGGTTCGAGTGCGTGATAAGGACATCCATGAGACTCCGTATCAGACACAAGATGCTCTAATGGGGTGGGTCGCCATGCCGTTCAGATTGTGCATTGCACAAGCTACGTTCCAACGAATGATGAATGATATCTTACGCGACTTTTTACACAAAATCGTTATTGTCTCCCTCGACGACGTCTGTGTCTTCCGTATCAAGATGTTAGCACTAGCATCCCGTTTCCTAGTGCTTATGTACAAGGTAGCCATTTGTCATCCTAGTACTTAGTGTTATGCTATTAGTGGTACTCTATTCCCTATTAGTGGCGGTCGGCCGGCCCTGCCGGTGCCTTCACCGGCCGCCATCTCTCTCCTTCTCACTTCTCTAGTCCCCACAGCTGGCCCCCTTGTGGGGCCGGCACGACCTACATGTAACTATCCGTCCCCGATTCCGACATGTTACTATGGGCCCTCCACCAAGTTACACTAGAGAAGAGCGTGTGTAAAGCGCTTGGCGCCACGCAAGTCCTACCTAGTCCCACGTAAAAAAGAGTGGAGCGTATGTAAAGCGCTCGGCGCCACGCTAGTAACTCACCGCCCAACCGACACTACGCTTCGCCTTCGAGCTCTTTGTCCGCGACTGTCCTACCATCTCCCACGTAAAAATGAGAAGAGTGCGTTTAAAGCGCCCGGCGCAACACTCGCCCCACCTAGCTTTCAGTCTCACCTAGCCTTTAGCTTACCGATGCTCTCGATCGGATCTGGTTGTTTGAAACCGACCCATGAAAATTCGGCCCGTGCGTACTTTAATTCGTACTATTATTGTTTTTCCCGAGGCAACGCCGCGACGCTCACCTAACTTCGCGAGCAGCTAACCTTTCCCACGGCGAAAGGGGGGAGTCAACACGAGCAACGCCCGTCTATGCTTTTGCGCGCCTACGCGCTCCTAGTAACCTTGTTGGCTTTGCTTCTTCCTCGCCGGTCGCTCTCATGCGTCGGCTAATTCGCCCGTGGACAGTTTTTTCCCGCTACATGTCAGATTAGTATATTAAGCAATACATTTGGAACCGCTTCTTATCGGTAGCTCGCCGGTAGCGGCACGTTCCTATGAGCGCATGTCGCTACACAAGTACACCTACCCGGCATGAAACACACGCTACAGACAATACACCTTCGACCAAGACGGCACCTTCCTCGACGCAAGCTAGGACGACGTCAAGACCTCGGCTACCTTGAGGGGAGGTGTTAGCACTAGCATCATGTTGCCTAGTGCTTATGTACAAGGTAGATATTTCTGTGGTTCGCAGTTTTGTGCAATTATGCAACTTCTAGGCCAAATTCACCCATCGCTTTGGCGACCTTACGGCACCGCTGACGGACATACTCCGGAAGTCCTTGCCACAGAGGGTTACGCTTAACCCTGCATGTTTGGAAGTCTTTGAGACTCTCAAGTCACGGCTCATTTCCGCGCCATGTATGATCCTGCCGGAGGTGAGCTCAAACGAGACGTTCACCGTAGCTGCAAATGCTTCGACAGTAGGAATAGCAACAATCATGTTGCAAGACCAAGGAGGAGGACTTCTACCAGTCTCTTACTAGGCGCGTAAGCTGAATCCAGCTGAGCGTGGCAACACCTACTCTGCGTACGATTCAGAAGCTTTGGCCGTATGCGAGGCGATAAAACATAGGAGGTGTTAGCTTGAAAGGTGCTATAAGTTCCTTGTCGTAACATACCACGACACACTGCGACATTTGCCCATGCAACCGAGCAACAAGTTGAACAAGCGGCAAGCACGTTACTTGCGGAACTTGCAACGTGTTTGTGGGTTCGATGACGCTTGCGTACCGCAAGGGGGCTCTGAACGAAGCTGATTCGTTGAGTCGGCGACTAGACTTCGTACATCAAGCCAATGTTCCATTGTTTTGGGATGCCGAAGTTCCGTCGAATGAAAATTTAAGACAACGGAAGTCCCAGCCGCCACAGCGCATTTACCGGTATTGTACAATGGACACTTCAATATTGCACACGCGTTTTTTCACACGCCTGAATCGCGTCAAAACACGCCGCCAACGCACCTTTACCATTCGCTCCTAGCTATTGTTGCTTACGCGTTCCTAGTACTGTCGACACGGCGCCGTTCACGCTGAAACTCCGAACAAGTGCTGCCAAGACCACAACTTAAATAAGTACGGAAGTTGAGGGTGTGCAGTTGCATATTCTCCTTACGCGGATAGGTCGCCACGGCAGGTATGCATTGTCGGCACATGCAACCACCCACTAACCCGCTCACTCGCCCCGTAAAGCAACCGCCGACATTAGCATCCCCGATGCCCGCCGGAAATGGCGAGCTTAATACCATTCACAAGCAACCATGTGGGGATTTCGTGAGTTTTGTTGTATCGACGAAGTATCATGATGAATTGTGAGTCTATCTTTGGTGTGTAATTTGCATGAGAGTGCCATGGCGGCTCAGAAACGGCGAATATGCACTATGGACGGCGAGTGCTTGGATTGCCTCGCGGAAGAGTTCGACGAAAAGTACAAGTCCAAACCGGCCCGATACCGAGATAGCGCTTGCACCCTATGCCTAGGCCCGCTATTGACCCCCATGGTGGTCGTGGAGCGCGAGACGTGGGAGACTTTGTTTCATGCAACAATATTCGATGAGCTCGGCCGCGACTTCAAAATATCAAACGCGCCCAAGGCTGTGAAGTTGGTCGGCTTCCCTCCCGACATGTTAAGTAGTTTGATGAAGGACATAGCCACGACTACGAGGACGGAAAATTCAGCATGTACTTTTTGGGACCGCGAGTTTCGCTCCGTGCAGTTTTGTGACCGTGGGAGCTGCAAGAAGTCGGGAGGCGGCTGCAGGGTTCGCGGGTGGGTTTATCATACTTGGCACGCGATGGAGCAATTGGATGGGATGCATCTAACGCGACAAGCATGTGTTAGTTTTCCGAATGGCGTAGCTAAAAGCAAACCTAGTTTTTCAAAGACACGAAAAAGACACATAGTAGTCCTATTAGAGGCCCAAAAATACCGGCATTTAGGATGCCGATAATCAAGTAAGGGGAATCATAGTTTCAATACATTAGAGTATTGAAAATAATATTTAGTAGAGTAGTGATCTTTCGCGCAAGATGCGCGCACAGTATGGATCACGACTCGCGCTAGATAGGGCTATGAGTAGTAGCTCATGGTAGGTGACTCGCAAGGGGGTCACAAATTTCGCTGTTAGCTCAAGTGCGCGCCCGTTGGCGCACACTCCCATGCACTTGCCTACGCTACAACCTCAAAGTCCGCAGCCGTCGCTCCGCACCCCCTTAAGTCTGCTACCGTTGTGGCAGCACCCCTCACACGTGTCGTTACAGTGTGCTTGCCCGAGCCTACCCGTTGGTAGCGCTTCGGCCCATCCCGTACAACGGAAGTTTTGCAAGATTGCTACCAATTGTCCACTTTTGGCCTAGAATGGAGCACCTCACATCCGGAAGCGAGTCATACCGTCGTGTGCAACTCGCTAAGACGAGTATCAAGAGCTTTGTTTGCGTCATTCGGCCAACCACCGGCTACGTTACGGCCCTCGCCGTCACCTTCTTTTTGGCTTCCCGTACCCTTACATTTTTGCTGCTACTTCCCCGAGGTCTGTTGTCCCGCTCACGCATGACAAAAATAAAATAAAAATGGAAATTAAACACAACATGTGCCGGCAAACTGGACCGACTGTCGTCTCTCGGACCTCTCTACCAAGCCATACAGGACTTATTAGCGAGTTTAGCCCGGGTCTCTTCGACCAGGTACACCTATCGACACACCTATCTGCAATGTGTGTCGATGTTCCTCGGGAGTTAAAAAACTGTAAGCAACCTCAGTAATTGCCACAGTCCCCCCGCCTAAGCAGTAACAGCGTAATAATTTTGTAATCAAGAAAAACAGATCTAAAAATAAATCCACTTGTCGAGAAATGCAAAACTAAACTGCTGCTCGACCTTCACGATGCTCGGCCCGCTCCCACCGAACCGGGGTGCCGACCGGCCGAGGCCGGTCGGCGTTCGGGAGGAACGACGGGCCAGCCTAATCTAGCTCCCGCGTGACTTCGGTCTTGCCGAAGAGAGGAGGGGAAAGGCTGGCAAAAAACCCCTCCTCGCGTGGTCGCTCGTCGATCCCGCCGCCCCATCCCGTAAGCCCCGCCAAGGTCGCCGCCGCATCCGCCGACGCGACGGTCCTCCTTGTCGAGGTCCCCCGTCACCTCCAGGGCAGGTGGGGGGGACCGAGACACATAGACATAGAAAAAATGCGCACTCCTGCCTCCGCACCTGAATTTTCCCCGCTCATTTCCCCGGTTTTTTCTCTGTATGGTACCCGGGTACCTGTCAGGTAGTCCGGCTTGCGTCCGTACCCTCCCCCCCTCTGATGCGCGTCCACCTAGCAGACTTTGTTGAAACATGGGCCTCCGCGCTCACCCGGCCCCCCCCGCAAGGGTCTCGTCTAGCCGGTAGTGGGTATCGAGGAGGGGGGGGGGGGGGGGGGTCAGGTCGCCGTAGCCGGATCCGTCGGGCCGCGGGTGCACGGAAATTAGTCAAAACCCTCCGTACGGGGTTTTCCGGCGGCGCCGACCCGGAGGGTCGTCGTCGCCAGATCTTGTCACTCCTTCCGTCGCGACATGCCTCCTTGCCGCCCAAGCCTTTCCCCCCCCCCTCGGGAGATGTATCTCGTCGGCGAGGCGGCTCGCTAGTGAGCGCCCTACCCTGGTGCTGCTCCCCAACTAGCTCGACGCCGGGTACGGACATTAGTTTAATTATCCAAAAAGCCCTCCGTACAGGGCTTTCCGGCGGCGGCTGATCCTGAGGATCGCCGCCGCCTCACATAGCCGCTCCTCCGCCTGCGGCCTGCCACCGGCCTATGCCATGTCTTGCTTTTCCCCCCTGAGAAGAGTCGACCGGCACAAGGCTGGTAGGCGGCTAGCGAGCGCCCTTTCCTGGCGCTGCTTCCCGGCTGGCCACCACCGGCTCCAACACCCACCCCCCGCCGTAGATCCGGCCGTACCCTCCTCGCAATCAGACGCTCCTGAAGTACAGGTCCCACCCCCTCGAGGAAGGGCTGTTCTTAGTAGTATTTGTACGCGAAAAAACATATCGGACGGGCCGAGCGGGAGATCTCGGTGCCGGTATTGCACAGAAATTATTTTTTCAAAAGCCCTCTGTACAGGGCTTTCCCGACAGCTGCTGATCCCGCGGATCGAGCTGTCGGCCCTCTTAGCCCCCTACCGTGCCAGGCCTGGCACGGCTACGTGTTTTCCAGCGCCCACCACGGGGAGGTGAGGGGATGCCGGCGGGCCTGCGAGCGCACCCCCCTCCGGGGCCGCCGCCGCTGCGCCGCCGGCGAACGCCCACGCCTGACAAGCTACTCAAGCGTTGCCACTCAACCATCCGAACGTAATTTTATTGTGTTTTGGCCCGTGCCTACCCGTTGGTAGCGCTCTCGCCCGTCCCGAAAACTCCCCTGTAACTTCCGGTCTTACACACGATTGCTACCGATTGGCTACTTTTGGACTAGCGACAAGCACCTCATATTTAGGAGCGAGCCACACCGTCGTGTGGAACTCGCCAAGACGAGTAGCAAGAGCTTTTATTTGTTTGATTTGGCCAACCACCGGCTTCGTTACCGCCAACGCCGTCGTTTCTTGTTTGGCTTCACGTACCCGTACTTTTTCTGCAAGTTTGCTTTTTCCCCGAGGTCCGTTGTCCCGCTCACAAGGTACTCATCCGCTGTTTCGGCTTTCTCCGAACGTTGCGTAAATGTGATTTGGCCCGTACCTACCCGTTGGTAGCGCTCACACCGGTCCCGATACCTCCCCTACAACGTCCGGTTTGCTCGATTGCTACCGATTGGTGGTTTTCTCGGTAGCTCAAAGCACCTCGAGCTTAGACAAGAGACACCTACACCGTTGTGTAGCTCTCGTCACGACGAGTCCAACGTGCCTTGAAACGCTTCATTTGGACTATCACGTGCTCGGTTACGGCCCGCGCCCGCCGGTTCCGCCGCCGGTACACGGAGAAGTACCATACCTAATTACAAAAACCTCTACATTGGAGTCATATGGGAGACTTCATGCACGACGACTCCTTTTCGGTGCCGACGACTCATGATTGTTCTACGCGGCAGGAACCTGCCACCCATGTAATTTTCACCCCTTATGTGCCACAGTGTCAAATAAAATGTTAGTTTTGCGAATGGCGCAGCTAAAAGCAAACCTAGTTTTTCAAAGACACGAAAAAGGCACATAGTAATCCTATTAGAGGCCCAAAAATACCGGCATTTAGGATGCCGATAATCAAGTAAGGGGAATCATAGTTTCAATACATTAGAGTATTGAAAATAATATTTAGTAGAGAAGTGATCTTTCGCGCAAGATGCGCGCACAACATGGATCACGACTCGCGCTAGATAGGGCTATAAGTAGTAGCTCATGGTAGGTGACTCGCAAGGGAGTCGCAAATTTCGTTGTTCCCGCCCTCCCGCCCTTGCTTTTGGGAGACTTCATGCACGACGACTCCTTTTCGGTGCCGACGACTCATGATTGTTCTACGCGGCAGGAACCTGCCACCCATGTAATTTTCACGCCTTATGTGCCACAGTGTCAAATAAAACGCGGACGTCGCGTGCGGGCACATCCGGAAGAGGAATAGCGCCGCTGAAGATAATCGTCCCACCTGGCACGGTGACGGAGACGCTGAGAAAACAGCCTAACGGTGTCGTTACGTCGGAGCTTACCTTCAACTTCATCACTGCCAAGGTTGTAGTCACGGTGAATCCTCCAAGCACATTCCGACCCATGCTATCAGCCGCTCACCCTCTTTCGACGGAAGCCGAGGACGCCGATTTGTCAAAGTACCCCCATGGGATTGCAATCAGCGCACGTATGCGGAGTTCAAGATTATGCAGTCTGTTAGGGACGAGCCGGAGATTTACACCAACAAACTTTATGTGCCTGATTTTGAGCACCTGCAGCAACGGGCAGCGAGTTGGACGTTTCATGAGCCCACCTTGCGCGCAGCGTGGAAGAAAATAAAGTATTCAATAGCCTTCCCAATCACAGCAAAACCATATCAACACCCGCGCCTGACGAAGAGCAAGGCTGGCTTCGCGACCTACGCTGACCACATGCGAGTGGTCGAGGCGTGGGATGCTGCGGACGCTAGTCCCGCGGCACGGGAGAAGAAACTGAAGGAGGAAGAAGAGTACCTAGAGAAGAGGAACGAGCGGCTGCGCGTGATGGTCGTGCCTGAGGGGCGGGGGGAGTGCCTCAAGCAAAACATGCGATACTCGCCCAGCCGGGATCCCATGTTCAAAGGCCAAGACAAGGCAGCGGGTGTAAAGCATGCCATGGAGCTGTAGGAGGTGCCAGCCCCTGCAACGAACATTTATCAATATGACGCACGGATCACAGACTTTTTGGGCATGTCGTGCAGCATCTAGCAAGCGCCGCCGGCGGTAGGCAATCATATGCAATCATTTCTGTTGTTACAATATTTCCACTCGCCCGTTGCCTTTTTTACTGCACGGGATTCATTGAAGTTGTGGGTAGGGTACTTGGTTTTGAGTTTGTTTTGGGTTTGCTCGTGAGCCTGCCTCTTTGCCTTCGACACGTGGGGAGTGCTGGTGACATGCACTGTAGTGTGCCGAAGCCGTTGTGTGCGTGATGGTTGGGCTCGCATCTTCATTATCATGTGCACTCGGACGAGCACCACCTTCGACACATTCCCCCTCCTTGCTGAGCTCTTTCGGGCAAAGAACTTTGTCATCTGGTACATGGCCTCGGCTCCTTGACTACATCATTTCATTAAGCCACCCCAATTGTCTCACAAGGTCGCCCATATCACACGCCATAATGTGCATGTAGACAGTCACGTGAGAGTCAGCGGCCACCTCCAAAATGCAGACATAAATTGGGCGCCATAATTGTCCAATCTTGCGCATGCGCTTCCACAACCACTGGTTCCGTATCGTCGCATCCTCTCGTGAAAACATCATTGAAAAGGAAGACCACCTTCCAAACTACTAGAGCTTCCGCGAAGACATCCTCATTCATCTCGCCACTGCCGTGGTCTTTAATAGCGATCTTCAGGATAGTATCGTAATTGTCAAGGAGCAGACGGCATGTTGATCCCGGCCAGCTATGTGGAGAAACGTTCAGCTTCTTCACACCCTTTTCGATATAGAGATAGATATTGTCACTAATAACCAGGGACAATTTCTCCTAGCACCACTGCCCAACCTGTTTCGGCTGCTCTTCATCACAATTTTCTTGTACGGTATAAAGATAAATCTGTGGCACCACCCTCGGTAGGTTGTGCAGGA